>JAJTUB010000123.1:0-52250 GCA_036971345.1 Dactylellina drechsleri | reverse complement strand
TTTTTATATATTTTAAATAGCAAAT
This sequence comes from Dactylellina drechsleri, assembly GCA_036971345.1. NCBI lineage: Eukaryota > Fungi > Ascomycota > Orbiliomycetes > Orbiliales > Orbiliaceae > Dactylellina > Dactylellina drechsleri. The sequence continues at coordinate 52,225 of JAJTUB010000123.1, read as the reverse complement.
AGATCCAGAATTTTTAATATGTTAAAAATATATAAATCAATTCTAGAATATTTGAATATGAAGATAAATAAAAGTAAAAAATATTTAAAGAATATATTTAAGCTTGCTAGAGTTTAACAAAAATTTTTATTGATTTTAGGTAGTTATTCAAAAGTGAACTTAATGATAAACTGTATAATAATATATATTAATTTATAATATTATTAATCATTTTCTTTTTTTTTTATTATTATTATTACTGTTATCGTTTTTATTTTATTTTATTTTTGTTTAATATTTAGTGCTCTTGTGAAGTTTTTTAACTTTAAATAGATTTTAAAAATCTTATATCTGTTGATAACTCATATATTGAATAAGTTATCAATTTTGAAATACTATTTTTGATATTTTTATTTTAGTGCCAGAATAGAGTATGGTAGCAGATTATTAAAGGTTATTTATCTCTAGAATCAAAAACTTGAAATAAATTAAAATTTTGATGAAATGACAAACTATAATTTTAATTAAATATTGGATGATGGGGTAAATTTTTCTTTTCCCAATTTAATTTTTAATATTACTAATTTGTATATATTTAATTTTAAATATTTTAAAGATGTAACTCTAGAATAGTCTTAAAATGATGACAAGTTTCTTAAAAATGTTATTAGTTTTCTAATTATTCTTTTGAATATATTTGTATATTTTGGTTATTATTTAGAATCTGATTTTGATACTGAAAACCTTGATAAAACTGAAAATTTTAATTTATTTAAAAATTTTACTGATTTTAAGTTAACTTTTATATTTATTAATTTTAAATATAAAAATTTAAAACTAAAATATCTAAAAAACTCAAATAATCCAATAATAGATGTTAAAAAATTAATAACAGTAGCAAAATTATTTGAACTATTAAATAAAAAAAATAGTAAAAAAAAATCTGATAAAAATATAGATAAGAAATTTGTTAATAAAAAGCTAGGTAAGTAACAGACTTTTAAAATCTTATTTTAAATTATAAGAAAATTTTAATTAATAAGTATGAGATAGTACTTATTATAAGGAAGAGAAAGAAAATTATAAAAAATGAAGCTAAAGATAGAGTTAAAGATAAAGCTAAAAATAAAACTAAAAATAATGGTAAAAATAATAATAATAACAATAATAATAATAATGATAATGATAGTGGTAGAATTGCACCACCAAGAAAAAAAAAGCACAAAATTAATAAATATCTTAAAATAATAAACCATAAAATACCAGAAATTAGTTAACAGTTTTTTAATTAAAAAAATTGATATTAGTACTACAATCATAAAAAATGATAAGGCTGTAGAAATCTCCAGAATTAACAGTATGATTAAAAAACAATTCTTTTAAAAATTGGAAAATAAAAATCAAAATTTTATAAAAAATTTTTAATATCTACTAATAGCTTATATTTAAATGGAAGATATAGTAAAATTACTAATATAAAAATTATTATTAATTTTGATTTAAATAATCTTAATTATATTTATTTTAGGTTAAAAAATAAAATAATTATTAAAATAAATTTAAAAAATAAATTTTTATAAAATATTAAAAGTCTATTATAAAATATTAACTTATATATATAAATTGGATTAAACTTAAAAATTTTATTTTAAATAATAATTGTTAAATTATTACTAACTTTTTAATAACTATTTAAATTAAAAAATTAATATACTAAGTTATAAAACCAGCAAACTTTATAAGTCTAGTATTAGGTGATGGTAAAGGAGATAGAGAAAATAATGGAGATAATAGAGATAGTGAAAATAAAGGTACTAGACTTTTAAGTATAGGTAAGAAAAAAGATAATAAATGTAGGGTAATAGATTTTGTGGGTTTTTTAAATTATAAATATAATATTTTATATTATATTAATGATTAATAGGAGTAAATTAACTAAAAAAATTTTAGTATTGAGTAAAAAAAAGATTTTATTTTTAAAATTATAAAATTAACTTATTTTAATATTATTGAAAATATAATCTTTATAAATAATTGGGTTAACACTAAAAGTTTAAAATTGGTTGATAATAATTTAATAAAATTTATTTTTATTAACTTAAAAGGAATTATTTAGGATATATTTAAAAAATATAAAAAAGGTATAAGAATTATTTTAAAATATATTATTTTGGATGGATATATATATTTTGATAATAGTTTTATAAGAGACTTCAAAAATTTTTAATTAAAAGTAAAATAGAAAAAAATAAAAATTAAAAAGGTTAGGAAGGAAATAAATAAGAAGAAATTACAGAAAGCTATTAATAATAGTAAATATTTATTAGTTTATAATTAAATATTGAAAGTTTATTAACTTACTTTTATAATTATTTCTGGTAAATTTATTATTAATATTTTTATTATTATTATTATTATTTTAAAATTATTAAAAGTTTTAGTTTCACCTTTTTTTAAAATTTATATTAAAATTTAGATGTTTTATTTAAATAATATTATTGGATTTATTTTTATTTAAGATAATACAAATTATTTATATAAAAACTCTGGAAATCTGAAAGTAGATAATTTTAATATAATTAAATTTTATAATATAAATATAGATTAGATTGTTATAATTTTAGCAAATTTAGATACTTTTATAGTGATAAAAAATAGTAGGATAATTTTAATTTGTTTGTAACTAAAAAAAGACTATACTAAGTTGATAAAAGATAATAATTATTTTCTATATAAAAAAATTATTTTAATTAATATTTTAAAAATATAGCTTGATGATATATGGATAATAATTTAGAAAAGTATGGCAATAGTATAATTATATTATTTTTATATTATTTTCTATTGGATTTTTTAAAGTTTTAATTCTCTTTTAATTGGTAAAATAGTTTGGTTAAATTTTGAGAAAATAATAATAGTAATAATAATAGTAAAACTAAATAAAATAAATTAAAAATACTAAAAAACCAATAAAAAACTGGATTAAGAAAATTGAAAAAAATTAAAATATAATTAGTCAATACATTTTCTTTAAAAATTTGGAAAAATTAAAAAAAATTTGTTAATAATAAGAATATTAAAAAAGACTATAACAATCTTCTAAAAAATTATAACAAAAATGTTTTTATTTAGATTTAATCATATATTTAATATAAGATTGATTAATTTAATAAATAACTTATAATAAAAATGATATTTTTTTTTAAAAAATATATATCTTATTTAATCGATCAAGTGATGAAGAGATTACAAAAGGTCTATAGCAGATTCTTAATGTCTACCTCCAAATTAAAATAAAAAGTATTATTCAAAAAGATTTTTTTAAAAAAAAGAAAGAATATAAGGATTGATAATTAAAATTATATATATATATATAAATTTGATAGATTTCGAATTTTTTCAGAAATATTCCAAGGATTTTGAGTATCTTTTTTTATATTTTTAATGATTTTTTTTACTATTAATTTAGATATGTTTGGTGAAAATGACTTTTGATGGGGTGCCAGCTTCTGAGTGTTTGAGACTGTCTTTTACATGACCCCTGCAACCTTTCAACACTACCAAAGATCTTCTCAGGCTACCAGATTTTTTGCTGATGTAGAATAAGTAAAATAAAATAAATTTTTTTTTTATATTTAATAAAATTTTTATGCTAATTATATTAAATATTTTAGTATTTTAGTTTTTATATTTTATAAATATTATATACAAAATAATTATATTTATATAATTATATTTAATTATATTAATTATACTATTTATACCAAGAATAGTTAAAAAAATTATTTAACTAATTTTTATAAATTTATTTTTTTTAACTAAAAATAAATTTTGCTAATATAATATAATAAATCATTTAAATTAAAAATTAAATAAGAAGGAGAAAAAATTAGAAATTCTAAAAAAAGAATAAATAATTATTTAATAAAAATAGATTTTTATTTAATAAAAAATAGCTAAACTTCAAGCTAAAATAATTTGGAAAAAAAAGGAATTAAAATAATTAAAATTAAAATATTACAAAATAATTGTTTATGATGGCATACTTTATGAACAAGAATTAATTAAAAAGGAGAGATTAAAAAAAGAAAATAAGGCTAAAATTGAGTAAACTTCTAAGAATTTAGAAAAATTTAAAAGAAAATTATTAATCTTGGTTTTAAAGATTTCTAATTTTAATTATATTAATTTTTTATAATTTTAAATTGAAATTAGATTCTTTTTTAGTTTTTTATATTTTTATTTTATAGGTAGTAATATAATTTTCTGATTCAAGTAGGTTTAAATAATTTTTAGAAATATGTTATTTTCTAAAATTCACAAATTATTTTATGGTTTATAAAGTAATGATTATCTGATAAGGTATTTATTTTCTTAATTAAGTCTATCTAAAATCTTTTCGAATTTATATTCTGTGTAGTTTTTGAGTTTTAGTTTTTTGTTATTGAGGTTTTTTTTTAGGCTTTCTAAAACTAATTTTAAGAGTGAGATATGAAATGATTAATAAATATGTATAAATTTTAGGATTTTTAGTTCAAAAGTGTTATTATTGAATTTTTTTATAATTATAAAAGGTTTATATTTTTAATAGTCAAGCTTTTTATTTTAATATTTTTTTTATTTAATATATTTAATAAATAAATATATTTTATTTCCTTCTTTTAAAAATAGTGCTTTTATTTTTTTTTAATTATAATAATATAATATTTATTTTATTATAAATTAAAGATCTTTTTAAAAATTTTTTATATTCTTAATATATTTATTTATTTGAGGGACTATTTCTTTAAATATTAAAAATAATAATATTATTATTAAATTCCATCCTCTAAATATTTTATATAAAATATATTTTATAATTAAGTATTTAAATATATTGTATGTAAATTTAAAATTAGGAAATAGTTTAATTTAATTATTTTATATTATATTTAAGAAATTGTGTAACTATATTTTAATTGTTTGAATAATTTATTTAGTTGTTTTATTTGTTTACATATATCTTTTATTAGTAATATTAATTTTAATTTTAATTTAATTCCTGATTAAATTCTAAAATTTATTAAAAAATAAAATGTTTTTGTAACGATATAGTGGTGTATATATCTGTTATGCTAAAAAGCCACTGGAAACTATTGACTAACTGGTAGTTTCATACTACTACGTATATATACTATATTACGAACTGTGACATTCTCCCCCCAGGCTTCTAGGCTACGTAAGACTTCGTTACGTGCTGTATTGAGGCCTAATGTAGGAAGCAGCGCTATTATGTGAATCTTTATGTAATATGCTAAGTTAATATATATGTATAGTGATTAAAAACCTGTGGTTTTAACGTTTCAATTACTAGTTTTTGTGTAACAATGTAGTTCAATTGTATGTTATGCTATGCCACATCAGCGCACGTTATGAGGCTCGAACCGAGGTCGTTGCAGAGTGTGTTGTTGGTAGAATGTAACGATATAGTGGTGTATATATCCGTTACGCTAAAAAGCCACCGGAAACTACCGACTAACTGGTAGTTTCACACCACTACGTATATATACCACATCACGAACTGTGACAGTTTTTGTTATAGATATATTTAATTTGTAACCTGTATTAGCTGAATACTTATTTGTTATAAATTTATTTAAGTTTTTTTATAAACTATTTAAAGTTTTATAGTTCTAAAATTATTATTTTATTAAATTTATAAATAATGACTAATACTTTGTTATATATGGTATTAATAAAAAAATCTCTAAATTTTAGCATTTCTTAAATAAAATTATAAGAGATGATTTAGAATAATATAAATAATATATTATAAAATTGAAATTTTCTATAAGGTAAGTGTCGACTAGGTTTATTTTTGTAATATATATTACAAATTCTAATATATTATTTAATGTGTTATCGTATTTATAATTAAAAGTAGTTCTTGGTTAGGAATTTTTAAATTCATTTAATTTTTAAATATCTATAAGCTAACATATTGTAATATTGTTTGATAAATTTCTATTAAAAATTTTTAGTAAAAATATTGTAAGGATCTTAAGTTGGCTTATGGTATCCATAGCCATACACCACATTGGTGCCTTACAGTTTTGAGAGAGTTGATTGATTAACCGGACAACAGCTGGATTAGATAGAGAGAGAATGAATGTTATATATATAGAATAAGAAGAGTAGGACGCATAACTAGAGAATAACGGAATGATAAGATTGGTGTATATGATGATAAAATTATGATAATGAAACTGTATGTGCGTATGTATATATTATAATAAGATGGATGATGATATGAATAGAGAATAGAAATATGCTGAAAGTTAGGAATAGATATATATATACGCATATAAGATGCCGCCATGTTTAAATGGGTTGACTGAACAAAATATAACAGACTTCCAGAACGCCATGTTAACGAAAGGAGAACCGATAACACTAAATCCACTAAGAGAACCATCTATCCTATCTACAATATAATAGAGATTTTTAAATAAAATAATCCTATGTTTAATAGTAAAATATTCTAGAGTGTTTAGATTGTTTAAGATAATTTAATTAATTATTGAATATTATTTATAATTTTCCTTTAGTTCTTAGGCAAATTAGTTATTTAATATATAAAAAATAATATTAAGAGTTTTATTAATAATAATATTTTTAAATAATTTTCTTTTAAAAATTGCTCTTTTGTTTGGTTATATTTTTATTATTAGATTAAATTTTTTATTAATAATATTTACTTCTAAATTTTTTTTATTTTTGTAATGTATAATTTTTATATTGTATTTGTTGAGTGTTTTCTATTAGTGGACTTGTTGTTTACTAAGTTTTTTAATAGTAAAGAAAAAGGTAAAATTTTATAATTAAAATATATAATAAAAAGTTTTTTAATTTGTAGATATATCTTTTATGTTCTACAAACTTATATAATTACTATAAGTTTTTTATTATAAATTAAATATCTGAGTTCTATAATATCAAATTTGTGAGATAAGTAAATAATAGAATACTATTTATTATTAAAATATAATTAATATAAGTATGCACCTAGTACAGCATCTAAAACGTCAATTTCAATTTTGATAAATAATTTTAAATTATAAAATTAAAGTATAAGTACTAAGAAAAATAATTATTTTAATATATTAAAAGTATTAATTCAACTAAAAATTATATTAAATTAAGCTTCTATTTTAATAAGTTTAGTTAAAACAGCTAATATATAACTATATTATCTAATAAAATATTAATAATAATTACATAATTTTAAAAAAAATTAAATATTTTTAACTATTTCAGGTTATAACCAATTTTAGATAGTTTGTACTTTTTTAAAATTTATTTTAATTTTATTAGTTATTATAATAGTTTTTAAAAATTCACATTTAATAACTTTAAATTTTATTTTTTTAAATTAAATTTTAAGATTATATTTGTTAAATGTTTTAAGAATAAAGATAATATATTTCTTATATTTTTCTAAATTATAATTATAGATTAATATATTATTAAAGTAAATAATATATATTTTATTAATATAATCTCTAAGAACATAATTTATAAAAATTTAAAAAAATATTAATATATTAGTTAATCCCATAAGTATGATTACATATTCAAAAAATCTATATTAATATTTAAAAATTATTTTCCAAATATTTTTAAATACAACTTTAAAGTTATAATATCTGATTATTATATTTATTTTAATAAATTTTTTAACTTTTTATAGTTAATCAAACAACTCATCTATTTAAAACAATTTTATTCAATTTTTAATAATAATAATATTAAGGCTTTAATAATTTATATATATTTGTAATTTTTTGTTTTTCTTTAATATAAATAATATAAAATATCTAACTAAAAATTAAAATAATTAAATATATTTTTTATATAAGTTTTTTTCAAAATATTTTTAAAATATTTTAAGCTCTTCTTATATACAAGCATAAATAGGTATAAATTTAGGAATAGCATTTTTTTAAAATAATATTTCATGAATAAATTTATTGAATTTTAGTAAGACATCTTTATTAAATAGTTTTTTGAAAGTTTTAATCTATTTAAAGATTTATTTAAAAATCTTAGTAATATTTTTAATAATTTTTTTAATAGTTTTGCAAATATTTTTAGTCTTAAACCATATATATTTAAAAATATTAAATTTATTTTAAAATTAATAATAAATTTTTTTATTAAAAAAATATTTTGTAAGTTATAGGTATACTTCTTTTCCTTTTATTCTATAATTACTATTATTTAGATAAGATTATTAATAGTTGTAATAAATGAAATTAAGAATCTTATTTTTCCAACTAATAATAGGATTATATTTCTATAACCAATCAAAATCTAAGATTAAATTGTATTTTTAAAAGTTAAAAATATTAATTATTTGTTTTTCATAATATTTATTAATAAGAATAATTATTATGGTTTTATAATAAATAATTTCTAGAACATTTCCTCCAAAAATAGTAATATTATAATAAATATTTTTAAATCATATGAAAAAATGTTTTTAAATAATATAATTAATCAAAATATAAAAAGTTTCTATACTATTATCTATAAATATATTAATAAAAATTTTATTAATAATAATATTAATGTTAAAATATTTATTATTGATTAGATTTAATTATTTATTAGATTTTTTTTTAATGAAACTAGGGCTAGACCTCTTAGGTTATTTTGAATTCTAAGGCTAGGTTAGTTTAAAACTTTTGTAAGTAACAGAATTATTATATAATATTTGTAAATATAGATTTATTAAAATTTTTTTATTATAAATTATTGTAAATATTAAGGGTAAGTTTTTTTTTTTGGTATAATTTTAATTTAATATAATTTTTCAGTGATATTAATCTATTCTTATATATAAATAATATAGATAAAAAGTTATTTTTTGTAGGTGATGTAATGGCTTTTATTTTATAAGTAAATTATATAATGTGTTTTAAAAATTAAAAAATATGATCTAGTAAAAACTATATTTTAAAAAATTCTAAAATAAAAAGTTTTTTTTTTGAAATAGAAAGTTATAAAATCTTATATTAATTCTATTTTATATAAATTTATTATAGTGAAATATATAGTTTGTTAATAAAATTTATAATAACTTTTTTATAACTTTTTTATAAAATAATATTTTTTTATAAAAATTTTATCTAAACATATATCATATAAATTTTATAATTTATAGATATTATTAGTTTTATAGAATTAGCATTAATAAGTTCTATAAATTTAAGTATAGTTATTAATAAAAGTTGGTTATAATGGGTTAGATAGATTTTTATATTTGGTTTTTTTTAGGTTATTTAGGGTGATTAGTTAATTTTGGTAATTTTTTTTTTTATATGGGTATTTATTTTTAAATTTAGTGTTAATTTTATTGTATATTATTTTTAATTCTTGATAGGATCTTTATAAATAAATTTGTAATTTAAGGAAAGTAATTTTAGAAATAATTTTAAAATATATTTTTTTAACTAATTATTCTAGAATAAATATAATATAAAATTATTATAATTTTTTATTTAAATTTTGTCTATATCTAAGATATTTTTTGGGAATAAGATGATTTTAAATTTAATAATATTTATATACTATAAGATTATGAGATAAAAATATAAATTTGTAAATAATTAAATCTAAATCTTTATTGGGAGTATATATTAGGGTATTAGATATAATATTATTAGTATTTTTATTATTTTTTTATTATATAGTTTTTTATAATATTTGAAATTTTTTTTTTAATATTGGGTATATTATAGGTTTATTTTTTTAAAAAAGAATTATTATTTTATAAGATAAAGTTAGTAGTTTTTTTAGTATTAAAGTATTCTGGGTAATATAAATTTATTATGTTAATTTCTTGTATTATTTTTGTTATTTTTCTGAGGTCTTTAATTGAGCGAATTAAATATATTTGGATTAATCTTTTTTTAGTTGTTGATAGTTTTTAATAAAATATTTTAGTTTATTATAATTATAGTAAATAATTATATTAGATTTTAATAAATCTTTGTGTTGTTGATAGTTAGTAGTATTAAAATTTATTAAAATAAATTTATATTTTTAATAAATACTATTTCTAGGGTAATAGTTCTAATTATTATAAGAGTAATATTATTTAGTTTATTTTATTATATTAATAGAACGGTTTTTTTAATAATTTTTTTAAAATTAATTTGGTTTTTGTTAATTTTGTTTAAAAATAAAATTATTTATTTATAGAGTAAGGTTCTATATTTCTATGTAAATTATTTTTAGGGTTTTAAATTTTTTTTTAATAATTTAATATAGATTATTGGCTTGAGTTCTTTTTTAATAAAGTTAAAAAGTTGTATATTATCATATTTTATAAGTAGAATATAATAATTAAGTTTTTAAAAATAGTTTTGTATTGAATGAATTTAGTATAAAGTGATAATTTTATATTGTACTTTTTTTTTTTTTATTTTTATATTCATATTTTTGTTAAAGAAAAGTGATAAAGTAATTGGTATTGGTAAAAATTTTATAAATATTTAAATATGCTTATTTAAATTTTTTATTTTTAAATTTTTTTTTATTATAGCTATTTTGTTTTTTTAAGTAGGTTATAAAAGTATGAAAAAGTGGTTTTTCTAAGTATATTTTTGTAAAATAAATTTTATGTTTATTTGTAAGAAATTAATTTGTATTAAAAAAGTAATGGATCAAAAGTTAATTAAAAAATTGATTAAATTTTTTAGGTTATTTTTTGAACTTAATTAGATCTTTTAATTTAAGTGCTTTGTTAGAGTTTTTAGTGGAGTTAGTTATTTTAATAGTTTTTTTTTTTAGGATTTTTATGGGGTTTTTAATATGTTAATTGGAGGAATTTATTAGTAATATTGGTAGCTATTTTATAATTATTATTTTTAATTATTGTTTTATTTATTTTAAGATTTTTGTTGTTATATTTAAATTTCTGGTATATTTTTTTATATATGCTAATATTTTATATATTAATATTTTTTTTTTTAAAAATTTTTTTGAGTTTTTTTTAGGTATTTCTTCTTTAGTTTATATTTTTATGTTGAAAGTATAGATATAATTTTGGTTGTTGATATATGCTTTTTTTATGATAGTTTTAAATATTAGTTTAAAAAATGTAATTATTGTTTTTTATTTTCTATAAGTTTTTAATATTTTAATATTTATATAGTGGTGTGTATTTTTTTGTTTAATTATTGTTTTTATATTTTATAAAGATAATTGTATTCTTTATTTTTATTTTTAATGGATTTTAGGTCTAAGGTGTCTTCTAATTTTATATTTTTAAAGAAATGTTTTTAAATATTTTTAAATATGAGGTAATTTAATATGTATATAAATCTTCTATTTAAACTAAATTAGATTAATTAAAGTATTATATTTGTAGTTTTGGGAAGTTATAGTAAGCTTATTTTGGTTTTTGTTTTTTAATTTTATTATTTAAATTTTGATTCAAGGAAGTATACTTATTACTAAAAACAGTAAAATTATTGGATAGAAAATATAATAACAATAAAAATTATAGCAAACTATAAGTCTATATTATATTTAAGTTGATTGATAAAAAGTAAAAACTATTTAACGTGTTGGGTGGGGATGTGCGTCAGTCGGGGAAGTGCGCCACAACAACATCAAGACACGGAAATCCCGCGTCGTAGTTCTCTCACCACCATCACCATCACTATTACTACCACCCCTGATATTACCAATACTATTACCACTATTACTACTACTACTAATATAATGGCGTGCACTAGCAAGAACAAAAATACAAACCGTGCTACTGTAGCAATAGAAGAGTGTGTTAGATTAACACTATAAACTTACAGATATTATGATTTTAAGTCTATTCGCAAAGTTGTGAAAGTACATAATATAGCATGAGATATACTAAGATGCAGATTAAATGGTATATCTGGTAATAGGATCTTGGTATATTATAAGCAATTAGTAATTACTATGGAAGGTGAGATATTATTGGTGTGCTGGATTATTCAACTGTATAACTAGGGATTTTTACCAAGGATGGACATGGTTTGTTACATAGTAGAGAAGCTAGTAAATTGTAAGTTGGGTAATAAGTGGATTTATTGTTTTATAGCTTGATATGCTGATCTATATACTGTGTATTTTAGAATATTTGATAATAAGAGAGTGAAAGTGGATAATTCTATTTTAATCTAATACTTCTATAATTTTTTTTTGAGTACTAAATTATAATATAATATTACAGAGAACATACTGTATAATATAGATGAGAAAAGGTTTATAATAGGATTGGTATAGTTTTCCAAATTAATATTTCTAAAGTGTGGTTTTAGTTATTTTATTAAATAGTTTGGTAACTGTAAGTTAGTAATCACTATTGAGTGTATTAGTGCTAGAGGAGGCATACTACTGTTTGTTATTTTTAAAGGTATATATTATTAATTTAATTGGTATACCAATAATATGGATGATACTATGAAGAAGTGGTTCTTTGCCACATTGCTAACTGGGTGGACAGATACTAATTTGGGTATACAGTGGTTGAAAAGATTGTTTGATCTACTAATAGTACTAAAGGTAGTAGAATAATGGTAGATGTTAGTATTTGATGGCTATAGTAATTATATCAGTACTGAGTTCATAAACTATTGTATTCATTATTGAATTATAGTGTTTTGCTTGCTACTATATAGCACTTACTGATTATAGTTATTGGATATTGGATTCAATTTAATATATACCAAATAGTATTGTAATGCTGTTGATGATGTTATTTGACATGGTATTACAGGTATTGATAAGCAATTGTTCATCAAACTACTAACAAAAACTTATAATAATATTATTTTAGTAAATCTTATAAAAGTGGTATGGTAGGGAGTTGGGCTGGTGTTATATTAATTAGATAAGGTATTATCAAAGCTATAACTTGTGATACCACCAGAATTGATTATACAACTTAGTGAGCTATAAATACTAACAAAACCTTACTTAGTATAAAAAATAGTGGATATACTGTTAAATAAAATAGGTTATCTTCTTAGTTTGCTAATTATTGCTGTTATACATAAGCTGGGCTAGATTATAAAGCGCTTAATGAGTAAGAACACTATTTTCCAAGCAACTGCCATACAACTACATTAAGTAAATAAAAAAGTATTATAAAATAGACCAGGTAAATTACACCTCACATATTCCAAAATGTTGAACAATGATGAAATAAAATATCTGTAAGGTAACAAGGCCATTAAATTAGATGTGAAAACTACTGAAAAAAACCATAAAGCTTGTACCAAAAGTACTAAAAAAAAACCAATAAAAAAGAACACCATATACAATAGTAACAATAATTATAAAAGTAATTGTAGTTGTGATAAATATTATGATACTGTTGAAAAATGAATTGTATGTTAGTTGCTTATTATTATTATTTTTTTCGTACAAAGTAGTGGAGAAGTCTTGATTTCGTTGTGGCGCACTTCCCCAACCGACGCACATCCCCACCCAACACGTTATCAGTTTTAATAATAGTCTTATATATATAATGATATTTTATATAAATATTAATAATTATATATATTGTAAAATCATTTGTATAACTTAAGTAAGCATATGATATTCTAAGGATTACAAAATTACTTATACTAAGGTTATAATTATATAATATTATTATATAATATATAGATATAGTAATATAGGGATTTAAACAAAATAAATATAATATATAGGTGGATAATTTTTTTATAAGAAATATAATGAAGCAGAGCTGGGAATAATGTAGCATAGAATGCAGTATAGGTGATTTATACTGTCAAGACCATAGGTCTGTGACAATTTTTTTAATTTAAAATTGTTGAAAGATACTCTAAGCTTAGAAAAAGTTTATATTAAATATTTAACATCTTTTAATTTTTATTATTTTTTAATTTTTTCTTAAATTACCAAATATAATAATATTATTAATATGTTTATTTTAAATTTTCCATTTTAGTTTTGCTCATAACCATATTTAAAAATCAATTAGTATAATATGTATAAAAATTAATTCTATTATTAAAATTTTTAAATTATTATTAAAAATAATATTTTAAACTCTGAATATTTAATCTTATATTTCAAAATTTAATTAATTTAATTAGAAAATTTATATAATTCTTTTTTTTCCTTAGACTCCAAATATCCTCTGGAAATTTGTATAGATATATATTTAAATACCAGTATTATAATTATATTTAAAAATTTATCATCACAATTGATCAAAAACTTATTTTATTCGTTTATAAATTATATGGATTATAAATTGGTGAAATAGTTAATATAAAATAAAATATCAAAAACTAAAATTAATAATTTTTTTAATAATAAATTTTTGGAGTCTTTTGATACATCCTTTTAATCCACATATACCCTTTAAAAACAAATTAAAAATATAATTAAAAATTTTAATTTTAATTTTTAAATTTTAATTTATAATTAAGTAATTAAAGATTTAAAACCATAAAAATACTTTTATTGTAATCCTATCAATTATATAAGTTACTTTTTTAGATAATTAGTATATACTAGTAGTTTAATATACACATTAATTAAAAAATATAATTTAGAAAATAAATAATTATATTCAAAATTATATATAGATAATTAATAATAGGAGATATAAGTATGTAATTTTAATTTTTTTATATTTTTGTTTAAAATGAGTTTTTTTTGTGTATTATATTATATATCAGATGCTAATTGTCTTTTAGTTAATATTACTAGAAAGTTTAATATTAATTCTTATTATTTACATATTAGATATTACTTATCTAATTAATTTCTCTAATAATAAAAAATCATAATTAATTTATTTAACAATTAATAATTTGCTTTCCAGTATCTATAATAAACTATTATTATTTATTTAAATTTTATTTACCCTTATACTAATATTACCGAAGAAAAAAATTTTTAATAATTATCAAAAATTAAAAGTTAATATTAATATTTAAAAAATTTTATTTAAAATATTTTAATTATTAAATAAATAAGAGCTAGAATTAAATATTAAAGATTTTATAAAATTTGGTTTTAATTTAAAATATACTAATGGCTTTATTTATTTGTATATATTTTAATTATATAATTAGATTATAGATTATATAGAATATATTAATTTATTTAATATTAATATAAAATCTTGTTTTATTTGTAAGATAAATATTTAAAATTTTAAAAAATATATTTTAAAGGTAGTAAATTATAATTATTATTTTTATAATAAATTAAAATTTTAACTTTTAACAATTTTATTTTAATAAATTTAAAAATTATTAATTAAAAAGTTAGATAATAAAAAATTTTATTAAATTTTATTAAATTTTTATTAGATTTTTAAAATCTTATTATATATATTTCTTAAATTAAATTTTTTATATAATCTTTATCTTAATATTTTAAAAAATATATTAAATTAAGTTAATCAATTTATTTGATAATATAAACAACTTAATAGTTTTAACTAAGCTTAAATTAGATTCCCAATATATTCTAATTTTTTTAATTTTAAAAAATTATTTTTATAAATTATATAATAATAAAAGAAAAAGTTTTGTATAGTTAGTAGAATTATTATTTATTATTTAGTTATAATTTTTTAAAGTTTATTAAAAACTATTGAATATTAACAATTTAATTAGGTTTTAACTTATATTTAATATTTTATTAATTTCCATCTATTTATATAATATCATAGTTATATTAATAAAACAATTAATTAATAGTTAAACTAGTATTAACAAAAATTTTACCAAATTAAATCAATTTTTTTACAATTTCAAAATTCTAAATCCTGTTAAAAGAAAATATAAGAGTGGTAGCAGGTACTATCGGATACTAAAAATCATATATAAATTAAAAAAATAAACTAATTATAAAAATATCAAAAATTATAATTAAAAAAAAAAGAAATTAATACTAAATATAAATTCAAACTAGAAACTCTTAATCATTTTAATATAATTAAAATATATTAATTTAATCATTATAAAAATATAATCCATTAATACAGATATTTTGAAAAATAATCAACAAACACTCCAAAACTTCAACATTATTTTCAAATTAAAAAAAATTATCAAAATTTAAACCATATTAATTATAATATACAAATCATTATAAATTATTAATAAAAAATAATATTTGGAATATAAAAATTAAATTTAATGTTTTTTCTTGATAAGTTTTGATATTCTAATTAATTACAAATAATTTATTAGAATTTGGTAAAAAACATGCATTTTAAATTAAAATAAAATCTTTTGAATTTGATAATCAATAGTCTTATAATGGATCCTGATAGTCTTTTTAATGAAAATAGTAGTGGTAAGTTATCAGCTATTAAATATTTATAATTAAATAATAATATCTATATATTTTTAGATTTTGAGAATAAAATTTTAGTATAAGACATTAGGAATTTGATACTAAATAATAAATATATTCTCAGAAATTTTTGATAATATCTAAAAAAATAATAATAGATTATAGAAAAAGTTATAATTATTTATTACTTTAATAATTTATATATAAAAATTTAAAAATTTCTAAAATTATATTATTTGGCTGTAATTGCTGATGGGTATATACTGAATAACTAGGATTTTAATGATTTTAATATTATAAAAATATTTTTTTATTAACTATTTAATTAACTAGTAGTATTAATTGAAGATTTTTAAGATTTTGATATTATTATGATTTATTGGGTTCAGTGTATTGGATTATTTTTATTTTATTATAAATTATTATATCAAGATTTTATTTTTTATTAAAGAGAAAAATAATAAAGAGTTTTTAATAGATATTTATTAATTCATATAAAGCTAATTTTATATTTTGAGGATTATTATATTAATTAGTTATTTAATGTTATTATGATTACCAATCTTAATTCAAAAGATGGTAGATGATAAGTAAACTTTTATGATTTTATAATTGCTATTTTTAAGATATCTTTTAATATAATTAATATTTTAAATTAACGAATTATTTTGATAAATAAGGTAATATCTTACTTATATTTATTTTTATTAAATAATAAGGATTTTTTTATTAATATCTATATTAATTTATAAATATATAATACTTTTTATAATAGTAGTAGTTTAGTATAGAATTATTAGTGTTTATATATAACTTTATTTTATTTTATTTTGATTTAAAGAGTGTATATATCACAAACCTACAGTCTGAACAGTATAATTACCTGTACTCTATTCTATACTACATTATTCTTTGTTCTACTTGTTTTATTTCTTATATGATATTTATTTTTTATATACTTATGCTTACCTGTTCAATTTGTAAACCTTTGTTACATAACCTATATACTATATAATTTATATGTATATGCAAGCATGCAAGCATACAAGCATACAAGCATTAAAATATGAACCTATAAATAATATAAGTATATGAATATTAACATGTAATTATATAAATATTAATATTTATATAAAGTATTATTATATAACGTACCTCACCGGGAAGCGGGACACACCAGGAAGCGGGACACTTACTCTAAGCGAGAAAACGACACCAAAGAAATCCAAAACCACACCAAAAATCCATCACCAAACACGTCAATCGACCATCAACTTCCATCAACAATAAAACCATCAAAAAAAATCGTAAAATTATAAATCCAACGATATGCAATCCAGAAAATCAAATTTATTATATAGTATGTGTTTTGGTTGTGTACTGTTTGTGGTTGTTTTTAAAATTGCTACTGAAAATAGGCAATATGTATATGTATAGTGCTAAATGTAATATGTGGTTTATTAGCACCACACTAGTAAACTGATCGGTTTTTTTGTATATATCGTTAGGTATGGTAATTATAATATAATTTACAACATTTTTTACGGTGTATAACACATAATTGTAATTATAGATGTAATGGAAGTTAATGGTAGGTTAATGGTCGGTTGATGGTTTAATAATGGATTTTTAGTGTGGTTTTTAGATTTCTTTGGTGTGGTTTTCTCGCTTAGAGTAAGTGTCCCGCTTCCTGGTGTGTCCTGCTTCCCGGTGAGGTACGTTATATAAGATTATTATTAAGATTAATAAATAATTCTTATTTTTTATTGGTTAACTTAAATATAATACAAACTTATAGTTTACTATAATTTTTATTATTATTATATATTTTATATATTATTCTTTGATATCTTGTAGCATATATACTCCTAAATTTAAGAACCCAGATATCTTAGAATAAAAGATTAGTATTTAGTTAAATAAATTTAATTAAAATATAATATTTTAATTAATTTTATTTAGATTTAAAAAAGAAGCCTATATATATCAACAACAGAATTCAATTTTAAAAATTTTATTATATTAAAATATAAGATAATAGATAATAAAGGAGATTACACACCTCTTTATAATATATTTTAATATTAATATAAACTTATTGTCCATTGAATTAATCAAACTAACGAATATTTTAGAAAATAATTAAGAGAAGTATTACTTTTATTTAAATTAAAATTAATCATAAACCTACTTAATAAAGAAAACAACATCTTTTAAAAAAACAACAAGTTATATATTAATATTAATACCCAAGTCCACAAAAAACTAACTACATTAATAAAAAAATCTAAAAACAAACCTACAAATATCATATTTATAAATAACTCCAAATACTTAAGAAACCTAGAAATTATAATATAAATATTAAAATAAATTGTAATAACCATTTATATTTATACTAGAACTTATACAGTAATTAAAAAATATATTTTTATAAATAAAAATAAAAACTTTAAACTATTAGGATTAAATTAATTAAAATTATTATATAAAAGCAAAATATACTCTAAATTTGTTTTTAAAAATAAAGGCAAAAAATATCAATTACTATCAGAAAATCTTAACAAAAATTTTAATAATAATAATTTAATCTCTAATAACAATAACAAATTTATTAATTATAAAAATAATTAATAAAATACTTTCTACAATAATATCAAATTATTAAAATTAATTAAATTTAAAGGATTTTTTATGAAATTTGATTAATTTCTTAGATAGTTTAGCAATATTTTCTACTTTTAATTTAAAGATTTTTTTAACAATAAATATAAAGTTTGCTATATATTTTTTTTTTTAAAAAAAATCACTTTTAATACCTATAATATTTATTATGAAAAATATGATGAAAGCATTTCCTATTAATAATATTATAAAATCTTTGATATTATTTTAATTCTTATTAATTATGCTGTTTTTACTAAATTTTTTAGATAAATTTATAAATATAAAAATAAGTAAGAAGAAACTTTTTGTAAATTTTATAAATTTTAATAAAAAAAATTAGCAAAAAACTATTTTTAAGAATTTGATTAATATATTCCTCTTATAGATTATAATAATAAATAATTATTTTACTATACTAAAGAAGGACTTTGTCACAGTTCGTGATGGGTATATATACGTAGTGGTGTGAAACTACCAGTTAGTCGGTAGTTTCCAGTAGCTTTTTAGCATAACGGATATATACACCACTATATCGTTACATTCTACCGACAACACCTTTGCAACGACCTCAGTTCGAGCCTCGCAGCATGCGCTGACGTGGGGTAGCGTGACGTACAAAGGGAGGAACTGCGTTGTTGCACAAAAACTAGTGGTTAAAACGTTAAAACCACGGGTTTTTGATCACTATACATATATATTAGCTTAGCATATTACATAAAGGTTCACATAATAACACTACTTCCTGCATTAGGCCTCGGTACAGCACATAACAAAGTCTTACGTGGCCTAGAGGCCTGAGAGGAGAATGTCACAATTCATAATAAATATATATACATAGTGGTATAAAACTACCAGTTAGTCAGTAGTTTCCGATGGCTTTTTAGCATAACGGATATATACACCACTATATCGTTACAGACTTAAACCTTAATAAAAACAAAAAGTTATATAATAAAAAACTACCAACAAAAAACTTATGTATAAAAAAATACAATTCCTTATCATTAAACTAAATAATACCCTCTATAAAGATAACAAAGCTAATATAATACAATTCCAAATATTAAAATAATCCAATCCCGAAAATTAATAACCTTATTAAAATAACCACTCTTACCACCAACCAAAAAACCAAAACAATTATTAACCAAATCAGGATTAGCTTTGATTTAACAGTAAATCTTAAAACCAATAGTAATAAAATAACCAAAAATAAACTTTTAAAACTACTTATAAATCAATTTTTATAAAACTAGAAACCACTCAAAATCAACACAAATTATAATATAATAAACCTCCAAAATCCAACAAATTTATTTGTTTTAAATATAATAAGGAAGGATATATAGTCAGAAACTACAAATAGAACTAACCCCAGAAAGAATAGCAACCCAAGTAAGTTCACATTACAAACCACAAAAAATTATAAAAATAATATATATTTTATAACAAATCTGAATATAAAGATGAATATTAAGAATTTAAATTAAAATAAGAATTTAATAGAACTTTTAATATCACTATTAATTAAATTATTTTTAAAAAAAACTCCCTCAAAACTACCTTTTAATGAATTTGTAATGCCCTAAACAACACCCAAACTAATTAACAAATTTAAAATGAAATAACAAAAGAAATACTATAAACCACTATTTAATTCAAAGAGATAATTAAAAAAGATTGGTAAATAGAAATTATATTTTTCAACTAAAATACCCTTAAAATTTTAAATATAGAATAAAAATACATTATATTATTCAGATAATTTAATTTATTTATTATTAAAGAATATTACTGGATTTAGAATAATCCCTTTTTAGGATAATATTTATAATATATTCAAGACTTAACCAACAACTTAAAACAAAAATACCAATACCAAAATAAAACACAAAATCAATTTATTTTTAAAAACCTTAGATTTTATTAATTTAAAATTTATTTTAAAAGACAACTTCAAGCTATTTATAACAAAAAAAGTTAATAAAACTTTTTAAACAACAAAGTATATAAAGAAATCTTTATTAAAAAAAACAAACTAATTGAATGATATTTAAAAAAACAATGTAACCAATACTTTGAATTAAAAAATAACAATAGATTTTATAAATATAAAAATTTAAAAATATAAATTTTTAAGATATATTTTATAGAATGTGGAAACTAGAAATATTACTTATACAGAATCTATAATTTTAATAAATTAGAAAATGTTTGCACCTCTTACACTAACAATATTCCCATAGAAGGATTTTATTTTATAGAATAATTTTGACAAAGTTTTTATAAATTTTATTAATATATTATTTATTTTGCTATAATTGTTAAGTATAGTATAGAACTTGCTAAAATTTTTAATAATTATTAAAACATTATTAAAAAAAAAAAAACTTTTATAGAGAAACCAAAACTAATAGTTATTTAATTTAAATAATATAGTAATATTATAAAATATATAATATATAAATAAAAATTTAAATATATAATATATACTAGATATTTTACTATATGTAAACATTATATACGAGAATAAATAATTTATATTAAAAATCAACTATAGAACTAGATAATTGTTAAAAAATATATAAAAAAAAGATTTTATTGGATTTTGAATATTTTATTAAAAGTACACTTATTTTTTAAAACTTTGGTAACACTTTTAGAATAATAAGAAAAATTATATTACCTTATTATTTGATCTTTATTTAATTTATCTAGACATTAATATATTACTTACAAAGAATTAATAAATGAAGAGATTATACGTAATATTATAAGTTTAATTGATGAACTTTTAAACTAAAAGAGTTTCGAATTTTGATATATTTTAAATAATTTAACTTAAGCTTTGTTAAAAAAGGATTTGATAAAATATTTAATAAAATTATTAAATAATATTTTAATGTTTTTTATATAATTAATAAAAACTTTACCAAAGCTTTTGTAAACATCAGCAAAAAATTGTATTATCCTCCCAGTCCTCTGAAGATTCAGAGGATCTAGAGGACTTTTGTCTTTTGGAGGCCTCTCAAGATTAGTAAGTACCATATTTTTAGTAGTTACCACAAGATTTTGAGTGTTTAAGAGCAATTATATTACAAAAAATTTTAATGATTTTATATTATTAGAAAATTATTTATAATGTTAATTTAATTAATAACTTTAATAATATTATAACTTAATATAAATTCTCAGATGTTATTGATTAAGATAATTTTAAAATTTTTTTTGATAATAATAATCCTTAATCAAACTCCTAGCAGCTAAATATAAATTTATATAATTTAAATAAAAATATTTAATTAAAAAATTTTTTATATTAAAATATTATATACAAAAGCTGATAAATATATAAAAAAAAACTATTTATATGATATTTTTAATTTTTCTCCAGATTTTTATTATGGGTTTATTAACTTTTCAAATATAATTACTTTTTTATCATTAATAAAAAAAATATTTCAAGAAATATTTTTAATAGTAGAGGTAAATTTTAAAAATCTGATATAAAATTATATTATATATTTATGAATATTAATAAAAATTTTTATCAACTACTATTTAAAATTTTTTAATAAATTATTAAAGATATTTAATTAAATTAATAAAGTATGTTATAAATTTTTAAACATTTGATTTACTATACATATTAGTTATTTTAGTATTGATTTATCAATTCTTTTAATCAGTTTCCCAATTTTTTAAATTTATTTAAAAACAGACTACATTAAAAACAAAAATATAGATATTTAATAAATTAATTAAGAAATTATACCTTATTTTTATACTTTTAGAAGATTTCTAATATTAATTAATTAAAACTTTATAAATAATTAAATATAAAAAAAAGACTTATAGTTACGATTTATTAAAAAATTTTCAATATTTAAAGAAAATTAAGAGCTTACCTCATTTTTATTTTTTAAAAAATTTAAGTAATCTAAACTAATTAGCCTTTTAATATATACAAAATAAATATTAATATTAAGATTGGTAAAATTATACATATCTAATATAAAATTTTTTATAAATTCTTATAAATAACTATAATAATTATTGATAAAATAGTAAAACTAATTTTATAATTAAAATATTATAATATATAATTTTAGTAAGATATTTACTTGATTTATTATTAAAATTATTAACTCAGTTTTTAATAGATGTTTGGTATATTATTAAATCTTATTATTATCTAGCCAGATTTTATTAGAGAATTATTAAATAAATATTTTGTTTTTTTATTTATATAAAATTTATTAATTCCTTATTTGTTAATATATTTTTTATATTTTTCTGTTGATTATTTTGTTATTTATAGTTAATATTGGACTGTGGGGATTTGATAGTATTTAATAATTATAACAGAGTTTAACTTCTACTTTGAGATATAGAATAAGAATAAGATATCCTAAATTAAGCCTGATTAAATATATCAATACTTAAAATGTTTTTTTAAAAAAAAAAGAAAAAAAATACTATAGATAATAGGTATCTAATAAATAACCTTAAAATTGAAAATAAAGTTTTAATTTATTATTTAACTTATTTATTATTAATAATCAAATTATAATCTAAATCAAAAGTTGATAGACTGTGAGTGTGCTTTAAAAATTAAGAAATGGATGTTAAAAGTCCTAAAATTAAAAAACTTAATTATTCTAATTGATTAATTAATAAAATAAAATTAATAAAAATATTATTTATTTTATTTTTGATAAAATTATAATTTGAAAAATTAGTATTAATCTTGTTTTCAAAATTGGTATTACTATTTTAATTTGATAAAAAAGTAGTATTAGGAATTAAATGTTTAATAATTGATGTAAACTTTTTTAATATACTTTCTAGTAATTGGATAATTTTATTAATTTAATTTTAAATAAATATAAATTATATTTATTGATTAGTTTTCTTTTTTTGTTTTTTATTAGATATTATTAATCTTGAAAAATTAAAAAAATTTTATTAATTATTATTTTATTTTGTTTTTTAAGTAAAAACTATTTTAAAATAGAATAATATTAAATAAAAAAAGAGAAACTAGTATTAGATTACCAGAATCTAAAAAAAATAATTTTAATAATTTATTTAAAAACAAAATTCTTTATTTAAAAAAAAGGGAAAAATAATATATATATACTTTTTGAATTAAAATAAAATAAAATAAAATTGTGTACAGATATTAATAATCCTATGCTAAACTATTATTATCATAAAAAATATTATATATTTATAAATTAATATAAATATTAATAAAAAAATTTTTATTATTTAATGAAAATAAATATAAGCGAAATATTACTTTATTTATTAAAATAATTTATCAATTTAGAACATTAATTATATTAAAAAATATCTTAAAAATAATAGTTATAAGATTATAGGAATTTACTTGTTATTTATTATTTTTTAAATTAAAATTAGTAATCATAATAATATCAAATAATTAATTAATATAATAATCCTCAAAATATAAAATTAGTTTTATATAAGCTAATAAGCATCCATTAAAAACTCTCTATTATCCTTCTCTTCAATAAAAGATAAAATCTTAATATAATAATTTGTAATAAAATAAAAATGGTCTGGTGTATTAAACCCAATAAATCATAATAGTATTAAAATTTTGAAAATTTTTAATTAATATTGTTAGTTGATTAAACAGTTAACAAGAAAATATTTTTATAATGTTAGAATTATTAAAATCCTAGTTATCTAGTATATACTTACTAGTAATTACAACTAAATAGTATAGTTTTAGGAATTTTTAAATTTTTATATATAAGTTATTAAAGTAATAAATAGCTATAACTTTCCCTATAATTTATTATTATCTTTCTGGATATTATTAAGAATTTTTGAGGATATATTTATTATTTAGTATTAGATTTTTAATATTTTATACTAAAGTCTCATTCTCAGAATCTAAAAATATATAAATATTATTATTTAAATATAAATATTTAATAGCTAATAACTTATTACTACTATTTTTATTAAAAAGATTATCAGAATCTATTATAAAACTATTGATTATCAGATTTAAAAAATTTTATTTTAATTTAAAACATATATCTTCTACTAAATTTTAGTAAGTTGTTTATAGTTAATTAAAATATCAAAGCTTATCAAAAAAAAATATTAAATTTAATTCTTATATTTCAAATATTATTCTCCATTGATAATTTGTAATGATTTATATATTATAATTAATACAGTTTAAACCTTAACAATTTTTTTTAATTTGAAAATAATATTAAAGTTCTAAAGCATTTATTAACTACCTTCCAAAGTATTTATATTAATAGATTATATTTTTATAATAATTAGGTTAATATATTTTAACTATATTAAAATGATTAAAAGTTTCTAGTTTGAGTTTATATTCAGTATCAATTTTTTTTTTTTTAATTATAACTTTCAATATTTTTGTAATTAGCTTATTCTTTTGGCTTGTATACAACTCTCAATATTTGACAGTGCTTGCTGCCACTCTTATATTTTCTTTTAACAAGATTCAGAATTTTGAAATTATAAAAAAATTGATTTAATTTAATAAAATTTTTATTAATATCAATTTAATTATTAATCAATTATTTTGTTAGTATAACTATAATATTGCGCAAGTAGATAAAAATTAATAAAATATTAAATATAAATTAAAATTTAGTTAAATTTTTAATATTTAACAATTTTTAACAAACTTTAAAAAATTATAATCAAATAATAAATAATAATTTTACTAGCTATACAAAACTCTTTCCCTTACCATTATATAATTTATAAAAATGGTTTTTTAAAATAAAAGAAACTAAGATATATTAAAAATCCAATCTAAACTTGATCAAAGCTATCAAATTATTTATATTATTAAACAAATTAATCAACCCAATCTAATACATTTTTTAAAGTACTAAGATAAAGACTGTATAAAAAATCTGATTTAAGAAATATATATAATAAGATTTTAAAAATCTAACAAAAACTTAACAAAATTTAACTTAATCTTTTATTCTTTAATTTTTTAATTAATAATTTTTAAACTTATCAGAACAAAATTACTAAAAATTAAAGCTTTAATTTATCATAAAAATAATAATCATAATCTATTATTTCTAAAATATATTTTCTAAGACTCTAAGCATCTACCTCACAAATAAAACAAAATCTTATATTAATATTAAATAAATCAGCATATTTTATATAATTTACAATCCAACTATATAACTGAGATATATATAAATAAGTAAAATTATTAGTATATTTTAAATTAAAATTAAATTCTATAAAATCCTTAATATCCAATTCCAGCTCCTATTTGTTTAATAGTTGGAATATTTTAAATAAGATTTTTTAAATATTAATATTAATTTTTAATTTCTAATAATTATTAAGATTTTTTTTTTCAATAATATTAATATAAATATAAATAAAATTCAAATAAATAATAATAGTTTACTACAAATACTAAAAAACAGATTACTAATTATTAAATAAATCAACTATAATTTTTTATTATTAAAAAAATTAATTAAATAAGTAACATCTAATACACAAATAATAAAAATTAATATTAAGCCTTCTAATAATATTAACTAAAAAACAATTAACATCTAATACATAACATAATATACAAGAAAATATGTTTTAAATAAAAATATAAAAAAATTAAAATTACATACTTATATTTTCCACCACCAATTACCTATATACAATTCTAAATATAATCATTTATTTTCCAAATTATATTTTTTAACTAGTATATATACCAGATTACTAATATATAATAGTTACCTAAAAAGGTAATTTATATAATCAATAAAATTATAATAAAAATATTTTTATAATTCTAAATTTTTAATTACTTAATTATAAATTAAAATTTAAAAATTAAGATTTAAATTTTTAATTATATTTTCAATTTATTTTTAAAAAATATATACGAATTAAAAGAATATATCAAAAAACTCCAAAAATCTATTATCAAAAAAATTATTAATTCTAATTTTTAATATTTTATTCTATATTAATTACCTTACTAATTTATAATCTATATAATTTGTAAATAAATAAAATAAGTTTTTAATTAATTATAATAATAAATCTTTAAATATAACTATAACACCAGCATTTAGATATATATCTATACAAACTTTCAAAAAACATTCAAAATCTAAAAAAAAAAAAAAAAAATTATATAAGTTTTCTAATTAAATTGATTAAATTTTAAAATATAAAATTAAACACTTAAAATCTAAAATATTACTTTCAACAATAATTTAAAGTTTTTGATAATAGAACTATTTTTTATGCATATCACACTAACCAGTTTTTAAATATGGTTTTAAACAAAAATAATATAAAAAACCTAAAGCAAACATATTAATAATATAATAATATTTAGTAATTTAAAAAAAATTAAAAAATAATAAAGATTAAAAAATACCAAATATCTGATATAAGCTTTTTTTAAGCTTAAAATATTTTTCGATAATTTTAAATTAAAAAAATATTTAATAAAAAAAAAAAGTAGGTTACTTGATGATTAATTTTTTTTTGATTTAATTTAATTCTACAATATAGTATGGTAATTAAGATCTTCTAATTGTATTTCTAGAGGTTAATACTTACTTCCATGTATTTTGAATAATAAATAAATTTAGAATTTTTAATATATTAAAAACATATAAATTAATTTTAAAATATTTAAATATAAAAACAAATAAAAATAAAAAATATTTAAAAAATATATTTAAACTTACTAAAATCTGATAGAAATTTCTATTAATTTTAGGCAACTATCTAAAAATAAATTTAATAATAGATTATATAATAATATATATTAGTTTATAATATCATTAATTATTTTTTTTTTTTATTATTATTATTATCATTATCATTGCTTTTATTTTATTTTATTTTTATTTAATACCTAGTATTTTTATAAAACTCTTTAGTCTCAAACAAACTCTGGAAATTCTATACTTA
Source organism: Dactylellina drechsleri (assembly GCA_036971345.1). Taxonomy (NCBI): domain Eukaryota; kingdom Fungi; phylum Ascomycota; class Orbiliomycetes; order Orbiliales; family Orbiliaceae; genus Dactylellina; species Dactylellina drechsleri. The sequence continues at coordinate 24,208 of JAJTUB010000123.1, read as the reverse complement.
TCAATAACTTACATATTAAATAAGTTATTAATTTTAAAACATTATTTTTAATATTTTTATTTTAGTGCTAGAATAGAGTATAGTAGTAGACTATTAGAGGCTGTTTATTTTTAAAATTGAAAATTTGAAATAAATTAAAATTTTAATAAGATGATGAATTATAATCTTAATTAAATATTAGATGATGGGGTAGATTTTTCTTTTCTTAGTCTAATTTCTAATATTACTGATTTGTATATACCTAATCTTGGATATTTTAAAGATATAATTTCAAAATAATTTTAAGATAATGATGAGTTTTTTAAAAATATTACTAATCCTTTAATTATTTTTTTGAATATATTTGTATGTTTTGATTATTATCTAAAATTTAATTTTGATATTAAAAATTTTGATAAAATTGAAAATTTTAATTTGTTTGAAGATTCTATCGACTTTGGGTTAATTTTTATATTTATTAATTCTAGATATAAAAGTCTAAAATTAGAATATTTAAAAAACTTAAACAGTCTGATGGTAGATGTTAGAGGATTAGTGGTAGTAATAAAATCATCTGGATTACTAAGTAAAAAAGATAATAAAAAAAAATTTGATAAAGGTATAGGTAAGAAATTTGCTGATAAAAAACCAGGTAAGTAATAAACTTTTAAAATTTTGTTTCAAATTATAAAAAAATTTTAACTAATAAATATAAAATAGTACTTATTACAAAAAAAAAAAAAAAAATTACAAAAGATAAAATTAAAGATGGAGTTAAAAATGGAGTTAAAAATAAAACTAAAAATAGAATTAAAAATAGCAATAAAGATAGTAATAATGATANAAAAAAAAAAAAAATTAAAAATAAAATTAAAAAAGAAATAAAAAAAAAAATAAAAAAAAAAAATAAAAAAAAAATTAAAAAAAAAAAAAAAAAAAAAAAAAATAATAATAAAAAAAAAAAAAATAATAATAAAAAAAAAATAAAATTAACACTAACAAAAAAAAAAAAGCATAAAATTGGTAAGTATTTTAAAATAATGAATTATAAGATGTTAGGAGTTAGCTAATAGTCTTTTAGTTAAAAAAATTAATATTAATATTATAATTATAAAAAATAATAAGGTTGTGGAAATTTTTGGAGTTAACAACATGATTAAAAAATAATCCTTTTAGGAATTGGAAAGTAAGAATTAGAATTTTATAAGAAATTTTTAATATTTACTAATAGTTTATATTTAGGTAGAGGATATAATAAAGTTGTTGATATAAAAATTATTACCAATTTTGATTCAGATAATTTTAATTATGTTTATCTCAGATTAAAAGATAAAATAACCACTAAAATAAATTTAAAGAGTAAGTTTTTATGAAATGCTAGAAGTTTGTTATAAAATACTAACTTATATGTATAAACTAAATCAAATTTAAAAATCTTATTTTAAATAATAATTGTTAAATTGTTATTAATTTTTTAATAGTTATCTAAATTAAAAAACCAATATACTAAATTATAAAACTAGTAGACTTCATAAATCTAACATTAAGTAATAACAAAGAAAATGGAAAAAATAATAAAAACAATAAAAATAGTAAAAATGGGGGTACTAGATTTTTAGGTACAAACAAAAAAAAAAATGATAAATGTGGAGTAATGGACTCTACAAGTTTTTTAGATTATGAATATAATATTTTATATTATATCAATAGCCAATAAGAATAAACCAATTAAAAAAATCTTAATATTGAGTAAAAAAAAAAATTCATTTTTAAAATTATAAAGTCAACTTATTTTGGTATTATTAAAAATACAATCTTTATAAATAATTAGGTTAATATTAAAAATTTAAAATTAACTAATAATAATCCAATAAAATCCATTTTTATCAATTTAAAAGGAATTGTTTAGAATATATTCAAAAAATATAAAAAAGATATAAAAACTATTTTAGAATATATTACTTTAAATAAATATATATATTTCAACAATGGTTTTATAAAAGACTTCAGGAGTCTTTAATTGAAGGTAAAACAAAAAAAAGCAAAAATTAAGAAAGTTAGGAAAAAAGTAAATAAGAAGAAATTACAAAAGGCTATTAATAGTAGTAAATATTTGTTAATTTATAATTAAATATTAAAAATTTGTTAATTTACTTTCATAATTATTTTTAGTAAATTTATTATTAATATTTTTTTTATTATTATTATTATTTTAAAATTATTAAAAGTTTCAGTTTTATTTTTTTCTAAAGTTCATATTAAAATTTAGATATTCTATTTAGATAATATTACCAAATTTACCTTTACCCAAAACAATACAAACTACCCATACAAAAACTCTAGAAATCTAAAAGCAAACAATTCTAATGCAGTCAAATCTTATAACATAAATATAGATTAGACTATTATGACTTTAGTAAATTTAAATGTTTTTATAATTATAAAAAACAGTAGAATAGTTTTAATTTACTTGTAATTAAAAAAAAATTATACTAAATTAATAAAAAATAATAATTATTTTTTATATAAAAAAATTATTTTAATTAATACTTTAAAAATATAGTTTAATAATATATAAGCAATAATTTAAAAAAATACAATAATAGTGTAATTATATTATTTTTACATTATTTTCCATTGAATTTTTTAAAACTCTAACTCTCCTCTAGTTAATAAAACAATTTAATTAAATCTTAAAAAGACAATAGCAGCAGTAGCAGTAGCAAAATTAAATAAAACAAATTAAAAACACTAAAAAACCAGTAAGAAATTAGATTAAGAAAATTGAAAAAAACTAGAATATAATTAATCAATACATTTTCTTTAAAAATTTAAAAAAATTAAAAAAAATCTATTAATAGCAAGAATATTAGAGAAGACTATAATAGTTTTTTAAAAAATTATAACAAAAATATTTTCATTTAAATTCAATTATATACTTAATATAAGATTAATTAGTCTAATAAATAACTTACAATAAAAATAATTTTTTTTTTTAAAAAACATATATTTTATTTAATTAATCAAATAATAAAAAGATTGTAGAAAATCTATAGCAAATTCTCAACATCTACCTCCAAATTAAAATAAAAAATATTATTTAAAGAGATTTTTTTAAAAAAAGAAAAAATATAAAAATTAATAATTAAAGTTATATATACATATATAAATTTAACAAATTTCAAACTTTTTTAAAAGTATTTTGAAAATTTTAAATATTTTTTTTTATATTCTCAATAATTCTTTTCACTATCAATTTAAATATATTTAGTAAAAATAACTTTTAATAGGGCGCCAGTTTTTAAATATCTAAGGCTATCTTTTACACAACCCTTGCAACCTTTTAACACCACTAAAGATCCTCTCAGGCTACCAGATTTTTTGCTGATGAATAGCAGAATAGAAATAATTTATATATTAAAAAATTATGTTAAAAAATATATATTACCTATATACTTTAAGCTTATCTATTATAATATTATAATATTTAGAAAAAGCCCTCTTAATATAATTAGATATAAAACCACTATTATTTTTATTATTAATAAATATTTTGAAAAAAGAATAATTAATATTTTTAATTTTAAAAATAATAATCTTATTTTAAGATATGATTGGTTATAGGATTATAACTCAGAAATCAGTTTCTGATTATAAATTATCAGATTTACTAGATGTAATTGTCAAATTATTTAAAAATACTTCAAATTTAGAATTTAAAAAAAAGAAGTATACTTATAATTAATAAAGTATCTTTTTAATAAAAAAATTTGTTATCAATTTTAAAATAAATCTAATATTTTTAAATATATATAAATCAAAGTTAAAGATATTTATAAAATTATTAAAAAAATTATTAAAAAAATTATTACTAAAATCTCTAAATAAATCCTTAAATGGATTAAAATTTTTAAAAAATTATTTGATAAAGATATTTTATTTTAATTTAATGAATTTACTTATAAGATACTATTTAAAAAAAATATTATATTAAAATTTATACTTATTTATGTATGTATTTAAGAAGAGTTTAAAATATTATAAAAATATTTTAAAAAAAATTTATATAAAAAATATATCTGATTTTTTTAATTTTTAGTAGAATATTTTATTTTATTTGTATTTAAAAAAAATAATAAATTATGAATATGTATTAATTATTAAAGTTTTAATGATATTATTATAAAAAATCAAACTAAATTATCTTTTATTTCTGAATTCTTAGACTGACTACAAAAAGCTAAATGATTTATTAAATTAGATATTGTAGTTAAATATCATAACTTATAAATTATATTTAAAAATATTTGGAAAACTACCTTTAGATGTAGATATAAATTATTTAAATATATAGTTAGGTTTATGGGATTGACTAATACTCTCGCATTCTTTTAAATTTTTATGAATTATGTTTTTAAAGATTATATTGATAAAATATATATTATTTATTTAGATGATATATTGATATATAATTATAATTTAAAAAAATATTATAAATATGTTATACTTATTCTAGAAGTATTTAATAAATATAATTTTAAGGTTTAATTTAAAAAAATAAAATTTAAAATTACTAAATATAAATTTTTTGGAGTTATAGTTATAACTAATAAAATTTGAATGGATTTGAAAAAAATTTAAACTATTTAAAACTAATTATTGCCTGGAATAGTCAAGGATATTTAATCTTTTTTAAAATTATACAATTATTATTGATAATTTATTAAATAATATAATTATATGTTAATAGTTTTGATAAAGTTTATTAAAATAGGAACTAAATTTGATATAATTTTTAATTAAATTTATATTTTTAATATATTAAAATAATCATTTTTTTTAATACTTATACTCTGATTATATGATTTAAAATTATTTATCAAAATTAAAATTAATATTTTAGATGTTGTATTAAATATATACCTATATTAATTATACCTTAATAATAAATAATATTTTATTATATATTTATTTTATAAATTTGATATTATAAAACTTAGATACTTAATTTATAATAAAAAATTTATAGTAATTATTTATACTTATAAAATATAAAAAATATATTTATAAATAAAAAAACTTTTTATTATATATTCTGATTACAAGAACTTTATTTTTTTTTTTATTATTAAAAAACTTAATAAATGATAAGTCTACTAATAAGAACTTTTTAATAAATATAATATAAAAATTATATATTATAAAAATAAAAAAAATTTAAAAATAAATATTATTAATAAAAAATTTAATTTAATAACAAAAATATAACCTGATAAAGGAACAATTTTAAAAAAAAAATTATTTAAAAATATTATTATTAATCAAATTTTTAATACTACCTCTTATATATTTAATAATTAATTTATTTAGGAATTGAAAGAAAGTTATAAATAATATTTAATAACTACTCAAATCTTATTTAATGATTTGAATGTATTAAAATACTTTACTATCAAATATAAAATTATTTTTTTTAAAAATTTTTATTATATTTTTACTAAAAATTTTTAATAGAAACTTATTAAGTAATACTATAACATTGTTACACTTTGGTCAAGTCTGTCTAACCAAACACTGATCTCTCACTCTAAGATACCTAAATTCTCAGATCTGGGAGTATATATACTACAAGATATTAAAGAATGATATATAAAATATGTAACAATAATAAAAATTATAATAAATTATGAGTCTATATTATATTTAAATTAACTAATAAAGAATAAAAACTTTTCATCAGTTTTAATAATAATCTTATATATATAATAATATTTTATATAAATGTTAATGATTGTATGATTGTATGTTTGGTATTATATGTTGTTTAAGTTATAAGTTATATACTTATATATTGCTTATTACATATTACACATCATATAATATATAGTGCTATATGACAAAATTTTTAGATAAGATAGATAAATATATATAGATGCTGTATGATAAAATTTTTAAATAGGATAAGTAAACACATATTAATATCTTAGTATTATATAGAAAATATAGTAAAATTGGGAATAATATAGTATAGAATAAAGTATTGGTAATTGTACTATTAAAATCGTAAGTCTGTAATACTATCTTTTTTTTTAAAAAATTAATATCTGTATAGTAACAAGTTCTATGTAGACTTAATATTTGGGTAGATTGGAGGTCTATATAAAAATTGGATTTTATGTAAGTAATACTATTTTATAGAGTTAGTATCTATATAGGATATTTTTGATGTAAATTATTATTTTGTATAGAACTTCTGTCTATAGGGGTATATAGGGTAAAATGATAATGTAAGCGAGAGTGTATAAAAGGATAGCAATCAAATCAAAATAATAACTCAAAACTTAAACTTTAAATAATTCTATAAAATAGAAGAATAATTAATATATTTCTAAAAATAAGTACAAATGCCGGTAGAATATCATCAAAAAAAAAATAAACAGTTTTTTTACAATTAATATGGTTCTCATATTGATCATATTAAAAAATACAAAATTCTGGCTTTTGTTTCTTATAAATATTACAAAAGGAATGGTCATTTTTATATAATCATGTTAGGTTATAAAAATTATACTATTTATATTAAAAATAATAGAAGAGAATGTTTAACTAATTCTTATAAATATTCTTTTTGTTAAAATAAGAATAAATCTAGCTAATCCATTTTCTAATAATAGATTATCTAAATCATCAATTAGATAATAAAAAGAAAGAACTATTAAATCTTAAAAAAGTATAAGAAAAACTTCAAACAAAGATTATTCAAAAACAAAAAGAATTAAAGTTATTAAAATCAAAACATCAAAAAGCAGTTAATCATGATAATATACTATATAAGTAAAAGTTGGTAAAAAAAAAAAGATTAAAAAAAAAAAATAAGATAAAAATTAAACAAGCTTCTAAAAAATTAAAAAAATTCAAAAAAAAACTATCAGTATTAATTCCAGGGATTTCTGATTTTAATTATACCGAATTTTTGCAATTTTAGTTTAAAATTAGATTTTTTTTTAGTCTTCCACATCCTCATTTTGTAGATTGTAATATAGTTTTCTAATTAAGGTAGGTTTAGATAATTTCTAAAGGTATATTATCTTCTAAAATCTAAAAGTCATCCTATAATCCATAAAATAGTAACCATCTAATAAAATATTTTTTTTTTTTTATTGGGTCCATTTAAAATCTTCTCGAATTCATATTTTATATAATCTTTGAGTTTTAGTTCTTCATCATTTAAATCTTTTTTTAAATTTTCAAAAACTAATTTTAAAAATAAAATATAAAATAATTAATGAATATATATAAATCCTAAAATCTTAAATTCAAAAATATTATTACTAAACTTTTTTATAATTATAAAAAATTTATATTTCTAATAGTTAAGCTTTTTGCTCTAGCATTTTTTTCATTCAATATATTTAGTAAGTAAGTATGCTTTATTTTCTTCTTTCAAAAATAATACTTCCATTCTCTTTTAATTATAATAATATAATATTTATTTTATTATAAATTGAAAGTCTTTTTAAAAATTTTCATAAAAATTTTTTATATTTTTAATATATTTATCTACTTAAAAAACTATTTCTTTAAATATTAAAAATAAAAATATTATTATCAGATTCCATTTTTTAAATATTTTATATAAGGTGTACTTCATAATTAAGTATTTGAAAATATTATAAATAAATTTAAAACTAAGAAATAATTTAATTTAATTATTTTATATAATATTTAAAAAATTGTATAACTATATTTTTATTGTTTGAATAATTTATTCGATAGTTCTATCTGTTTAAATATGTCTTTTACTAATAATATTGATTTTAATTTTAATTTAATTTCTAATTAAATTCCAAAATTTATTAAAAAATAAAATATTTTTATTATAAATATATTTAATTTATAAACTATATTAACTAAATATTTGTTTATTATAGCCTTATTTAAATTTTTCTATAAATTATTTAAAATTCCATAATTCTAAGATTATTATTTTACTAAATTTATAAACAATAACTAATATTTTGTTATAAATAGTATTAATAAACAAATCTTAGAATTTTAATATTTCTTAAATAAAATTATAAAAAATGATTTAAAAAGGTACTAATAATATATTATAAGGTTATAATTTTCTATAAAATAAATATTAATTTGGTTTGTTTTTGCAATATATATTATAAGTTTTAATATATTATTCAATATGCTGTTGTATTTAAGGTCAAAAGTAATTTTTAATCAAAAATTCTTAAATTTATTTAATTTTTAAATATTCATAAGCTAATGTATCATAATATTATTTAATAAATTTTTATTAAAAATTTTTTGTAAAAATATAATAGAGATTTTTGAAAAAAATAATTCTATATTTAATAATAAAATATTCTAATATATTCAAATTATTGGATAAGATTTAAATAACTATTAAGTATTATTTATAATTTTCCTTTAATTCTTAAATAAATTGATTATTAAGTATATAAAAGATGGTATTAAAAATTTGATTAATAATAATATTTTTAAATAACTTTCTTTTAAAAATTATTTTTTTATTTGATTATACTTCTGTTATTAAATTAAGTTTTTTATTAATAATATTTATTTCTAAATTTTCTTTATTTTTATAATATATAATTTTTATATAATATTTATTAAATATTTCTTATTAACATACTTGTTATTTACTAAATTCTTTAGTAATAAAAAAAAAAAAAAAATTTTTATAATCAAAATATATAATAAAAAGTTTTTTTATTTATAGGTATACTCTTTATATTTTACAAATATAAATAATTACTATAAATTTTTTATTATAAATTAAATATCTAAATTTTATAATATCAAATTTATAAAATAAATATATAATAGAATACCATTTTTTATTAGGGTATAATTAGTATAAACATATACTTAATATAATATTTAAGGTATTAATTTCAATTTTGATTAGTAATTTTAAATTGTATAATCAAAATATAAATACTAAAAGGAATAATTATTTCAATATATTAAAAGTGTTAATTTGACTAGAGGTTATATTAAATTTAGTTTTTATTTTGGTAAGTTTTGTTAGAGCTATTAAAATTTGATTATATTATTTAATAAATTATTAGTAGTAATTATATAATTTTAAAAAAAATTAAATGTTTTTAATTATTTCAAGTAATAGTTAATTTTGGATAACTCAAACTTTCTTTAGATTTATTCAAATTTTATTAGTTATAATAATAACTCCTAAAAATTTATATTTAATAATTTTAAATTCTATTTTTTTAAACTAAATCTTAAGATTATATTTATCAAGTATTTTTAAAATAAGTATAACATATTTATAATATTTTTCTAAATTATGACTATAGATCAATATATCATCAAAATAAATAACACATATTTTATTAATATAATTTTTAAAAACATAATTCATAAAAATTTAAAAAAATACTAAAACATTAATCAATCCTATAAACATAATTATATATTCAAATAATTTATATTTACATCTGAAAATAATTTTCCAAATATTTTTTAATATAATTTATAAATTATGATATTTAATTACAATATCCAATTTAGTAAATTATTTAGCTCCTTATAATCTGTCTAAAAATTTAAAAATAAATAATAATCTAGTTCAATTTTTTATAATAATATTATTAAAATTTTAATAGTTAATATATATTCATAATTTACCATTTTTCTTAAGTATAAATAAAATAAAATATTTTACTAAAAATTAAAAAGATCAAATATATCCTTTACATAAATTTTTTTTAAGATATTTTTATAATACTTTAAACTCTTCTTAAATACATGTATAAACAAGTATAAATTTTAATATAATATTTTTTTTAAATAATATTTTATAAATAAACTTATTAAATTAAAATAAAATATTTTTATTAAATAACTTTTTAAAAAATTTTAATCCATTTAGAAATCCACTTAAGGATTTTAATAATAATATCTTTAATAATTTTTTTAACAATTTTATAAATATTTTTAACTTTAATCTATATATATTTAAAGATATTAAATTTATTTCAAAATCAATAATAAATTTCTTTATTAAAAAAATATTCTATTAATTATAAATATATTTCTTTTTCTTAAGTTTTAAAGTATTTTTAAGTAATTTAGTAGTTACATCTGGTAAATCTGATAGTTTATAATCAGAAACTGATTTCTATATCATAATCCCATAACCAATTATATTCTAAAATAAGATCATCATTTTTAAAATCAAGAATATCAACTATTCTTTTTTCAAAATAATTATTAATAATAAAAATAATAGTAATTTCATATCTAACTATTCCAAAAGAACTTCTTTTAAATACTATAATATTATAATAAGTAGTCTTGAGATATATAAGCAATATATATTTTTTAACATAATTTTTTAATATATAAATTATTTTTGCTTTACTATCTATAAAAACTTTAATAAAATTTCTGTTAATTATACAAAAAACATTAAAATATTGTTTAGTAATTTTATTAAATATTTTATTAAATTTTTTTTTAACAAAACTTAAGCTAGATTATTTAAAGTAACGTTAGTCACCTAGAAGCCGACCACACCTAGAAACCGACCACTTTTTTAAGCGAGAAAACCACATCAAAAATCAAAGGGGGGACTATATTAAAAACGCGTCAATTGGCCATCAACTTTTATTAACTTCTATTAATGATAAAATTATTAAAAAAAATCATAAAATTATAAATTTAATAGCATGTAATTAGAGAGATTAAGTTTATTGTATAGTATGCATTTTGGTTGTGTACTGTTTGTGGTTGTTTGTAAAATTACTACTAAAAATAGGTGGTATATATGTGTATAGTGTCAAATGTAATACGTAATTTATTAACACCACACTGGTAAACTGATCAGCTTTTTTGAATATATTGCTAGGTACGGTGATTATAATGTGGATTACAACGGTTTTTATGGTTTATAGCACATAGTTGTGGTTATGGACATAATAGAAGTTGATAGTAGGTTAATAGTCAGTTAATAGTTTAATAATAGATTTTTAATGTGGTTTCTAGATTTTTTTGGTGTAGTTTTCTTGCTTAAAAAAGTGGTCGGCTTCTAGGTGACTAACGTTATATCAAAATCCAAAATTTTTTTAATTTAAAAATTTATCAATTAAACTTATAATATTACATATAATCTCTTCATTCATTAATTCTTTATAAGTAATATATTAATATCTAAATAAATTAAATAAAAATCAAATAATAAAATAATATAATTTTTTTTATTATTCTAAAAATATTACTAACTTGAAAACTTTAAAAAGTAAATATATTTTTAATAAAATATTCAAAATCCAATAAAGTCTTTCTTTTTTATATTCCTTAATAATTATCTAATTCCACAATTAATTTCCAATATAGATTATCCATTCTCATATATAATATTTATATATAACAAAATATCCAGTATATACTATATATCTAGATTTTTATTTATACATTATACATTTTATAATATTACTATATTATTTAAATTAAACAACCATCAGTTTTAATTTTTTTATAAAAATTTCTTCTTTTTTAATAATATTCTAATAATTATTAAAATCTCTAGCAAGTTTTGCACTATATTTAATAATTATAATAAAATAGGTGATATATTAATAAAATTTATAAAAACTTTATTAGAATTATTTTACAAAATAGAATTTTTCTATAGAAATATTATTAATATAAAAGGTACAAACATTTTCTAACTTATTAAGGTTATAGATTTCACATAAATAATATCTCCAGTTTCTATATTCTATAAAACATATTTTAAAAATTTATATTTTTAAATTTTTATATTTATAAAATCTGTTATTATTTTTAGGTTTTGAATGTTAATTACATCATTTTTTTGAACACTATCCAATTAATTCATCTTCTTCAGTAGAAATTTTTTTATATGACTTATTATCTAAAATATTTTATTAACTTTTTTTTGTTATAAATAGCTTAAAGTTATTTTCTAAGATATACCTTAAATTAATAAAATCTAAAATCTTAAAAATAAATCAATTTTATATTTTTTTTTAACATTAATATTCTTATTTTAAATCATTAGTTAAGTTTTAAATATATCATAAATATCATCCTAAAAAAAAATTATTCCAGATCCAATAATATTCTTTAATAATAAATAAATTAAATTATTTAGGTAATATAACATATTTTTATTCCATATCTAATATTTCAAAAATATCCTAATCAAAAAATATAACTTCTATTTACCAATCTTTTTTTATTGATTTTTTAAATTAAATAATAATTTGTAATATTTCCTTTATAATTTCATTTTAAATTTATTAATTAGTTTAAATATTACTTATAACTTTGTAAATTCATTAAAAAGTAATTTTAAGGGAATCTTTTTTAAAAATTTTTTAATTAGTAATAATATTAAGAATTTTATTAGGCTCTTATTTTAGCTTAAATTTTTAATATTTATCTTCATATTTAGATTTACTATAATTTTTATATTATTTGTATAATTTTTTATAATCTATAATACAAATTTGTTTAAGTTACCAATTTTTTTAAAACTAATTTTATTTATAATTTCTAACTATGTATTTTTCTTTATTACATTTAAAATAAATAAATTTATTAAATTTTAAAAATTTGTTATATTATAATTTGTATCAATTCTAAATAATTCCTAATTTTATAAAACCTAATTTATAAGTAATTTTAAAAATTTATTCTTAACCATTTTATTACCATAAATTTTAAGATTTGCTATTAAATCAAAACTAATTTTAATTTAATCAATAATTATTTTGGTTTTTTAGTTTATAATAAAAACAGTTATTTTAATAAAATCATTAATTTCTAAAATTAAATAATCCTAATATTCTAAATCATATTATATTAGTTTTATTATCTTTGTATAATACATCATCAAGTTTAATAATAAAAAATTGTATTTTTTTATAAATAAATTTTTTATTAATAGTCTTCTATCTTATAATTTTTTATCTCCATTATAATTTAAAATTTTCTTTCACATAATAGAATAATTATTCATTATTATAATCTATAAAAAGGATATATTAATCAAATTCTTAAAAATAACTTCTTACTAATCCTTTCTATCAAAATTTATAAAATTTATAGAGAATTTTTTTTTACTTATTCTTATATCTGCAAGTTTATTTAAGGAATTTGATAAAAGTAGTATAATTAGTAAAAATTAAAATAATATTAAAGATTTTATAACATCATTAATAAAAAATACTTTCATCATATTTTTTACAGTAGGTGTTATAGATATTAAAAATGGTTTTTTTTAAAAAAAAGAATACATAACAGATTTTATATTTATCATTAAAAAAATTTTTTAATCAAAAATAAAAAATATTATTAAACTATCTAAGAAATTAATTAAGTTTCACAAGAAATCTTTTAAATTTAATAAATTTTAATAATTTAATATTATTATAAAAAATGTTTTATTAATTATTTTTATAATAAATAAGTCCATCATCACTACTAAAGATTAAATCATTATCACTAAAATCCTCATCAAAATCTTTTAAAAAAGGTTAATATTTTTTATTTTTATTCTTAAAAGCAAACTTAGAATATATCTTACTTTTATATAATAATTTTAATTAACTTAGTCCTAATTATTTAAAATTTTTATTTTTATTTATAAGAATATATTCTTCAGCTACTGCATAAATTCCAGTATAAATATAGGTAGTTATTATAATTTATTCCAATATCTATATTACAACTTCTAAGTTTTTTGAGTATCTGGAATTATTTATAAATATGATATCCATAAACTCATCTTCAGATTTTTTTATTAATATAACTAACTTTTCATTAATTTAAATATTAGTGTTAATATATAATTTATCATTTTTCCAAAAGATATCATTTTCTCCATTTAATAAATTTATAATTAATTTTAATTTAAATAAAAATAATATTTCTCTTAATTATTTTCTGGAATATTCATTAATTTAGTTAATTCAATAAATAATAAATTAACTAAAATATAGGAATACATTATAAAAAAATATACAGTCTCCTTCATCATCTATTATTTTATATTCTGATACAATAAAATCTTTAAAATCAAATTCTATTATTAACATATATATACTTCTTTTTTAAATCTAAATAAAATCAGTCAAAATATTACACTTTGGTCAAGTTTGTTTAACTAAATACTGATCTTTTATTTTAAAATATTTAAGTTCTCAGATCTAAAAATATATATACTGCAAAATATCAAAGAATAATATATAAAATATATAATAATAATAAAGATTATAATAAATTATAAATCTATATTATATTTAAGTTAACTGATAAAAAGTAAGAACTTTTTATCAATCCTAATAATAGTTTTATATATATAATAATATTTTATATAAATATTAATAATTATATGATCACATATTTGGTATTATATGTTACTTAAGTTATAAGTTGCATACTCATATATTATTTATCGTATATCGCATGTCATGTAATATATGATACTGTATGATAGGATTCTTAAATAAGATAAGCAAATATATATAAATGTTATATAATAGGGTTTTTAAACAAAACAGGTAAATACATATCAATATCTTAGTATTATATAAAAAATGCAGTAAAACTGGGAATGATATAGCGTGGAACAAGGTACTGGTAATTGTGCTGTCAAGACCGTAGGTCTGTGACAAACATATTAGTTCATAAATATTTAAAAGTTGAATGAATTTAAGAATTCTTAACTAGAAAATATTTTTAACTTTAAATGTGATAATATATTGAATAATATATCAAAACTTATGATATATATTGCAGAAATAAACTAAATTGATATTTATCTTATAAAAAATTATAATTTTATGATGTATTATTAGTATTTTTTTAACTTATTTTTTATAATTTCATATAAGGAATATCAAAATCTTGAGACTCTTTTACTAATACTATTTATGATGAAGTACTAGTTATTATTTGTAAATTTAGTAAAGTAGTAGTTCTAGAATTATGGAATTTTAAATAATTTATAGAAAAATTTGAACAAGTTTATAATAAATAAATATTTAGCTAATATAATCTATAAATCAAATATATTTATAATAAAAATACCTTATTCTTTAGTAAATTCTAGAATTTAATCAGAAACCAAACTAGAACCAAAATCAATATTGCTAATAAAGAACATACTCAAATAAATAAAGCAATCAAATAAATTATTTAGATAATAGAAATATAGTTGTACAATTTCTTAAATATTATATAAAACAATTAGATTAAGTTACTTCCTAGTTTTAAATTTATTTATAATATCTTAAAACACTTAATTATAAGGTATACTTTTTATAAAGTACTTAGAGGATAAAACTTAATAGTAATACTTTTACTTTTAATACTAAAAAAAATAATCTCCCAAACAAACAAACATATCAAGAATATAAAAAGCCTTTATAAAAACCTTCAAAAAAACTTTTAATTTATAACAAAACAAATATTATATTATTATAATTAGAAAAGAATAAAAGTATTCTTTTTAAAAGAAAAAAATAAAACATATTTGCTTACTAAATATATTAAATGAAAAAAATGTTAGAACAAAAAGTTTGACTATCAGAAATATGGACCTTTTATAATTACAAAGAAATTCAATAATAATATTTTTGAATTTGAAATCTTAAGACTTATATGTATTTATTGATCATTTTATATCTTACTCTTAGAACCAGTTCCCGAAAATTTAAAAAAAAATCCAAACAATAAAGAATTAGAATTTAAAAATCACACAAAATATAAATTTAAAAAGATCTTAAATAAACTTAATAAAGAAAATAAATACCTCATCAAATAATCACCACCTTATAGATTATAAAATAATTTTTGGATTCCAAAAAATAATATACTTTTAGAAATCATCTAAATTTATTTTAATCAAAAAACTATATCACAACCTACAAAACAAAAATACAGAAGATTAAGAAAAAGTTTAATTTTAAAATTAAAATTATAAGAACTCAGTATAATTAAAATTAAAAAAATCTGAAATTAATACCAATAATTCTTTTTTAAATTTTTTAATTTTTTTAAAAAATTATTTTACTTTTGTTTGATTTTTTTTTGTTTTAATATTTAAGGATTTTTTTTTATAAATTATTACCTTTAAATATTTTTGTTTAACCTAATAAAATTTATTTTTTTTTAATTAATTTTTATTTAAAGTTTAGTAGTTTTCTGTTATATTAACGTTAGTCACCTAGAAGCCGACCACACCTAGAAGCCGACCACTTTTTAGCGAGATACCATACCAAAAATCTAGCAGCGCACCACACCAAAAATCTGATAGTGCTTGATTAATATTTTACTGGATAAAAGCTACAAGCTCTTTTTTTAAAGTCCTATATATAAATATATATATATCAAACAACACCATATTTAAAAACTATATACCAGCACGGCGCTAGAAACCGATATAAATATGTGGATGTGTTGGTGTATTAATATGTTAACATATAAACATACAAATGAGTAAACACCACAACAACAAGAATTAAAAATACAAAATTAAATTATATATTAATTACAGTAGCTATCATCACTATTTACACTACTATTTTTCTTGCTATCTTTTTTGTTGCTGTCTTCTTCGCTATCTTCCTCGCTGTCTTCTTCACTACTTTCATCTATAATCACAGGCTGCCGCCGACTACTACCACAAGGCCGGCTGTGACTGCAACCAGAAACAATATTACTACAAGTACTCTGACTATTCTGAGTATTCTGGCTATTCTGGCTATTACGAGGACAACCACAGCCACGAGGGCGAATATTGTCGGTAGCAGTAAGTTTACTAGCTGCCTTCTCTACTTTCTATCATACCTTTCAATTTGCTTTTACCTTTTTCTTATTTAATTCGATTGCTTTTTTCTTTTATAAATACTTAATTTTATAACTATTAAATATTCACACACTAATTATTTATAGTTTATTAGTATAATTTCAAAATACCTTTTTATTAGTAATACATAACTAAATTTCTATTTCTTATAATATAAAAATTTTTATTATATTTTATTTTAGAAGTTATCCAATTTTTTAAATATATATTTTAATTAGTAAACTAAAGTTATAACTTATAATATTAAAAATAATATTAATAAACTAATATACTAAATATAATTTTTAAAATATAAATAATAATAATAGTATTAATAGTATAATATTAAACTTTAGATAAATAGCTGAAAGTATAATAAATATTAATTAATATTATAATTATAATAATATTTTTTTTAGGTTATATAATACTAATCTAATTTCTTACTAAACTAATTTAATAAAGTCAATATTAATAATATTCACTTGTACTTCTATTAATAATTTAATAAATAATTATTTATTAATATCAGTAATATTATTATAGAAAACATTATCTAATATATTTTAATACTAAGTTGCATATATAAAATTAAATTTAACATCTAATAATTATAGGTGATAAGTATTATATAATAGTAGGCAAAAAGCAAATATATTATAGTATACATAAAAAATAATAAAATCAGCAGATATATATGTTTTATATCCATCAAATATTAATATTTTTCATTTTTCTAATTTTATATTTTTGTAAGTTTATAGCTCAAACACTTTTTTTAACTATTAAAATATTAATATATTCAAGTTATTGGTCTATCTTGATAACAATATTGCAAACTCCCAATTATCTACCATACTAGCTGTACCTATATACCAATTAAATTGATAATTATTATTTTTAAAAATAATAAATAAAAATAATACAATACCATACATACTAATATATTCAATTATCATTATATTCTCTTAATAGCCAGGCTATTTGCTGAACTGTGACTTTATATTTCGCAATATTATAATTTTTAAATTCTATATTAATTTTATAATAAACTTTTTCTCATCTATATTATATAATCTAATTTTATTAATCTAATACTAAAATTTAAAATTTAAGAATAATTAAAAGAATTATTTAATAAACTCAAAATTATCAATTTTAGTATATTTGTTATTGTAAACATAAAAATATGTAATATATAACTCCTTATATTGTTTAAGAAATCTAATAATCTAATTAATACTTAATATTTAATTAGCTAATTTATTTATTATATAGCAAAACATATCTACTTTAAGAGGAAATCCCCATCAATATAATTATAATACTTATTAAATTAATACTCCTTCAGCTACTATTGTTATTGTTATTTATTTATAATATATAGTAGACTAGTTATTTTTAGAACTGGTTAACCAGTCTTGTAAAATTATATATAATATTCCTAATATCTTTATAATTTTATAAATTAACAATTTATTTTGTTTAATAGTATAAATAATTATATTAATAAAATTGTTAATATTATTATAATACTAACAACAGCAGCAGTCAATAATATTTACTTATAATATAATATTAAAATAAAAATTACCAGTAATAAAACTGGTTTATATATTAATATTATAACAATAGGAAATAATACTATTTATTAACTCCAGGTCAAGAAATAATATAGTAGCTACAACAGCTAATATATAGTTAGTACACAATATGATTACTAGTGTAGCGCTGACTTTTAGTACAATATCGAGCGTAAGTAGTTGGTAGCTTGGTAGTAGTGTGGTAATGGTTTTTTGATATGGTGTGGTTCTTGCTAAAAAGTGGTCGGCTTCTAGGTGTGGTCGGCTTCTAGGTGACTAACGTTATAACTTATTTTTTTTTTAAATTTTTTAATTCCTTTTTTTACTTATTTAATTAATAATTTAATTATTTAATTAAGAAAGGAATTAGTAAAATCCATTTTAACCACCTAAAAAAAATTTATAGAAATTAATAACATAGCTCTTCCAATTATTTCTAATACAAATCACACAATTTTTATAGCCAGATATAATAATACATAAATAATTATTTTTTGTATAATACTTACAGAAATCAAAAACCAGAATTCTGAATTTTTCAATATAATCAGCCTGTAAAATCCGATGTTAATAAGAAGATATTTTATTTTTTTTATTTACATATTCTACTAGCATTTATATTAATTTCAGATATATGTTAATTATTCTTTTGCAAGAATATTTTGAAGTTTAAGTTTTAAATTACTATTTTAATTTAATTGTTATTTTTTTATATATTATTTTTTATTTATGTTATTTTATTTTATATAATTTATATAAATAGAAGTTCTATACAGAACAATAATTTATATTAAAAATATATTTATACCAGATATTAATTTTATAAAATAGTTTTAATTACATAAAACTCAATTTTTATATAGATTTCTACACCTTACAAAAACAAAGTTTTTATAAAAGATATTTTTATGGAATTTGTTTTTTGAAAAAAAAAGATAGTATTATAAATTTATGGTTTGGATAGTATAATTACTTGTATTTTATTTTATATTATATTATTTTTTGTTTTATTTGTTTTACTTTTTATATAATATCTATTTCCTATGTATTTGTGTTTATTTATTCAGTTTACAGACTTCTATCATATGACTTACGTATTATATAACTTACACACATATGTGAGTATGTGAGTATGCGAGTATATGAGTACTAAGATGCAAACCTGTGAATAATATAAGCATGCGAATACTAACATATAATTATGTAAATATTGACATTTATATAAAATATTATTATATATATAAGATTATTATTAGGACTAATAAATAGTTCTTATTTTTTATTGGTTAATTTAAATATAATATAGATTTATAGTTTATTATAATTTTTATTGTTGTTACATATTTTATATATTATTTTTTGATATTTTGCAGTATATATACTCCCAGATCTGAGAACTTAGGTATCTTAGAGTGAGAGATCAGTGTTTGGTTAGACGGACTTGACCAAAGTGTAACAGTATATGTATTATTTTCCTTTTTTTTTAAATAGAGAATTTTGCTTTTAATAAATTATTAAAATCACTCTTTTTAGATTTTAATAATCTAATATTAATTTCTTTTTTTTTATCTAATATTATTCTATTTTAAAATAGTTTCTATTTGAAAAATAAAATAAAATAATAATTAATAAAATCTTTCTAATTTTCCAAAACTAATAATATTTAATAAGGGATAAAAAAAAAAATTAATTAATAAATATAATCTATATTTATTTAGAACTAAATTAATAAAATTATTTAATTACTAAAAAATATATTAAAAAAATCTATATTAATTATTAAGTATTTGGTTCTTAATACTACCCCTTTATTAAATTAAAATAATAATACTAATCTTAAAAATAAAATTAATATTAATTTTTTAAATTATAATTTTATTAAAAATGAAATAGATAATGTTTTTATTAATCTTATTTTATTAGTTAATTAATTAGAATAATTAAATCTTCTAACTTCTAGATTTTTAGCATTTATTCCTTAATTTTCAAAATATACTTACAATTTGTTAATTTTTAATTTAGATTATAATTTAATTATTAATAATAAATAAATTAAATAATAAATTAAAATTTTATTTTTAATCCTAAAGTTATTTATTAAACACTTGTTATTTATAGTATTTTCTTTTTTTTTTTCAAAAAAAAACATTTTAAGTACTAATATATTTAGTTAAATTTGATTTAAAATATTTTATTCTTATATTATATTTTAAAGTAAAAGTCAAATTTTGTTAGATATTATTAAATTTGTATAATTTGATATTAACTATAAATAGTAAAGTAATTGATAAAAAAATGTAAAAGATATATTAATAAATAAAAAATTAATAAATTTTATATAAATAAAAAATAAAATATTTATTTAGTAGTTTTTTAATAAAATTTAACTAAATAATAATAAGATTTAATAATATGTTAAATGTTTGTTAAAAGTTGAACTAATAATTTTAATAATAAATTAAATAAATATACTTATTAAAATTATATATTATAATATTTTAATTATAAGGTAATAAGATTTAATAATATGTTAAATGTTTGTTAAAAGTTGAACTAATAATTTTAATAATAAATTAAATAAATATACTTATTAAAATTATATATTATAATATTTTAATTATAAGGTTAATTTTATTATTTTATTGATAATTATTATAATTATTTATAAAAATTTATAAAAAATTTTATATTAAATATATATAATTTTATTAATTTTAATATTAATATTTATTTTACACATATTAAAAAACTAATTAATTTAAATTATTTAAATTTTTTAAGAAATAAAGATAAAATAGACTCTTAATTTTTTTTAAATATTAAAAATCTTTTAATAAATTATAATTATAGGTTTTTTTTTTCTACCCAACTATTTATAAAATTTTAATTAATTAATATTAGAAATCTTCTAAAAATATAAAAATAAAATATAATTTTTTAATTAATTTATTAAATACTTATATTTTCATTTTTAATATAATTTATCTTTGGATAAGTTTAAAAAGTTAGGAAATTGGTTAACGAAATTGATAAATCAATATTAAAATAATTAATATATATAGTAAGTCAAATATTTAAAAATTTGTAATATACTCTGCTAATTTAATTAGAAATTTTTAATAATTTATTAAAAAATTTTAAAAAGTAGTTGATAAAAATTCTTATTAATATTTATAGATGTGCAATATAATCTTATATTAAATTCCTAAAGTTTACTTCTATTATTAAAAATATTTTTTAAAATATTTTTTTTATTAATAATAAAAAAGTAGTTATATTTAAAAAGCTGGTAAACTTATAATAAAAATTTAAAAGAAGATTAGAGATATTATATAAATAATTTTTTTTTATATATTTATCAACTTTTGTATATAATATTTTAATATAAAAAAAATTTTTTTTAATTAAATATTTTTATTCAAATTATGTAAACCTGTGTTTAGTTGCTAAAAGTCTGATTAAGGATTATTATTATCAACAAGATCCTTAAAGTTATTTTAATTGATAATATCTAAAAATTTATATTAAGTTATAATATCATTAAAATTATTAATTAAATTAACATTACAGATAATTTTTAATAATATAAAATCTTTAAAATTTTTGTAGTGTAATTACTTTCAGACGTTCAGAATCTTATGATAACCACTGAAAATGTGGTGCTTGTTAATTTTAAAAAGCTTTTAGAGGACAAAAGTCCTCTAGATCCTCTAAGTCCTCGGGGGACTGAGAGGATAACACAATTTTTTGCTGATGTTATATATTTTCTTTTTATATTTACCTTTAAAACTTCATAAGTGAAAGTTATACTAACTTTTATTATTATTATTATAACTTTATAATTCTATCTTATTTTTATTTTTGTTAGGATGAATAGTTTATTAACTACTATTTTTTTGTTAGCATAAATTTTTAACAATTTCAAAATCTTTTTACTATAGAGTAATATAATTAGCAAAATTAACTTTTAGTGTACTATTATTAATTATCATATTATTTTTTTAAATAAAAATAACTTTTATAATAGTAATACTAAAATTAGAATACATACTAACAAAATAAAAAAATATTGTAAATAAAATCTTACTATCAAAAAATTTAATTATAAATATCTCAATAACTATTTATAGAACTTCTAAACCCTTTACACCCCATCTTATATCTAGAATTATACTATTACACAATTCACAAACCAAACACTAAAAAAATTTTTTTCAAATAAAAAGTTTATTACTATACTTTTAATAAAAATTACATTCATAAATTACTCTACCTATTAAATTTATTAATAAATATAATAAAGACTAAATTTAAATATTATATATTTAAAATTTAAACACAAATATTAGCTTTTACTATCACTTTTTCTATTATTATAACGTTAGTCACCTAGAAGCTGACCACACCTAGAAACCAACCACTTTTTTAAGCAAGAAAACCACATCAAAAATCAAAAGGGGGACCATATTAAAAATATATTAACCGGCCATCAACTTCTATCAACTTCCATTAATAATAAAACCATCAAAAAAAATCGTAAAATTATAAATCTAACAGTATACAATTAGAGAGATCAAGTTTATTGTATAATATATATTTCAGTTGTGTATTATTTATAATTATTTATAAAATCACTACTAAAAATAGGTGGTATATACATGTATAGTGTTAAATGTAATATATAATTTATTAATATTATACTGGTAAACTAATCAGCTTTTTTAGATATATCACTAAATATAGTGATTATAATATAGATTACAACAGTTTTTATAGTTTATAGCATATGGTTGTGGTTGTGGACGTGATAGAAGTTGATAGTAGGTTAATGGTCAGTTAGTAGTTTAGTAATAGATTTTTGGTATGGTTTCTGGATTTTTTTGGTATGGTTTTTTTGCTTAAAAAAGTAATCGGCTTCTAGGTGTGGTCGGCTTCTAGGTAACTAACGTTAGTAAAAATTTTTATTAATATTATTAATTTTCTTTTTTTAAACACAAGTGATTTAGTAATAAAAACTATAATTAATTTAACAATTTTTTTAACCATTTTAATTATATATAAAATATAAGCATAAATATTTAAAAAAAAAAATAAACAATCAATAAATACGAATATAAAAAAAAATTAAATAAATAAATTAAACAGGATATAATAGAATATTTTATTACTTAATAATAATCTCATATCAATAAATAAAATATTTCTTAATTTTGACAAAATTAAAAAATAAATATAAAAAATAAATTTAAAATTAGTTTTAATTATATATTTAAATTATACAACAAAGATTTAAATAAAAATAAAATTTAAAATAAAATCTTGCATAAATATAAATACATCACTTATTTATATTATCATCTATATAACATAACTAAATATAACAAAAATATGTAAAATTTAAATTTCAAAACTCTTTTTAAAATATTAATAAATATTTTTATTTTATAAAAAAATCAAACTCTTTACCTTTTATTTTTTTTTATCCATCTCAATTAAACTAATTTAATAAATTAAAACAAAATCTCAACCAATATTTTTTCATTTTTAATATTTCTTATATTTTTAATATTTTTTTTTTTTTTATTTATTACTTACTAAGTTTAAAGTCATACCATTACTAAAAAAAATATAAAAAAAATAATTAATAATATTAGTTATATCAAAAAAAATAAACTCATCTAAAAAAAAAAAGATTAATAATTTTTTTTAAATAAATATTATCATAAAAGTATACTAACATATTAAAAAAACTTCCCTAATATTAAATAAA
>JAJTUB010000122.1:15074-52770 GCA_036971345.1 Dactylellina drechsleri | reverse complement strand
TAAAATAAAATTTAAATTCTAGTTCAATCAGAAGGGAAAAAAGAGGAATATTAGATCTATTAGAATATTTATAAGTAAAAATTTAAAATAATAAAATAAAAAATTAAATTATCATATTTAATAACTATATATATATAATTATAAATCTAGATTATAGGGGTAATTCACTTCTGATTATTTTCAACATAACATATTTTCTTATTTGCATCAATCTTTTTAACCATTAGTATATATTTCTAAAATATGTTATTACAACAATAAACACCATCCCAACCCAATAAAAAACTCAGCACCGAGTTGGTAAGTAATCCAACACCATACCAAGGTATAACACCAGTTTGATAACATTTCTTATATTTTTTTTCCCAGTCAAAAAACCAGTTCGGGGAAGCCCAAATTGATACCCCAATTCAAAAAATTTTTCCAGGCTCGTTCCTCGCCTTCCCCGCCTGTTTTTAAATGCTGATTAATTATATATCAAGCTTTGAAATCATACTCTTTAGATTATAAAATAGTATATTAGTGCTAATAAATCCACTATATATGTTCTTTTTTATTATAGATGTATTATATATTTTGTTAAAGTATTGGAAAAACTCCAGCTTGGTAATATAGATAATGTGTATATATATTAAATTTTTAATTTAATAATTGTATGCTAGTTTTAATAATAAAAAACATTTGATATCTAGTGGCTGAAGAAGGTGCGAAAAGTGTGAGGGTATGTAGAATATAATAATTTTTTATTTTTGGTAGTATAGCTTAAATCCAGCTAAATAATAGCTTTTGTAATTGTTGAGGATTAGTAGTTGGTAAATCCTTTTGCAGTGCGGCGCTGTAAATTGGTTAAAGTGCTGAATCTACTTTATGCCTTTCTTATTTGTTGTCTATTTATTGTTTGTTATTGTTATTATTTAATTTTTTGGTAAACTAGACTCTGTATACCAGCTGGATAAGTGGTATTGGCCTACCAGAATAATAAATAATAATATCACCTAACTTTATATATTAATATTTTAAATAACTATTGCTTATTTATGGCTGCTAGGTTATATAAGCCTTGCTCTGCTATAATAGTATTTAGTACCAGTAATAATTATAATAATAGAGATCACATCTATTATAAAACTGGTTTTAGCGTTTAAAATCGGGGCGGGAAAAATCGAGTCGGGACGGGGAATGAAAAAAAAATGAAAATGACTGTTCCTGAGTGCTTGGGATTTTTAAGATATTATTACCTTGGTTGAGATATTTCTTGGGTTGGGGTAAGATTTTTTAGATTTTTTTTAATAGGTAAAAAGCTTTTTTAAAGAAATTTTTAAATTTTTTGATTTTGAAATAGTACTGAAAGTGCTTTAGAGATATTCTAAATTGAAATAAGAGTTAGGTAATTAAGTTAAGAAAAAATATAAAAAATTGAAATTAATTTAAAATTTAATTATAAATATATACTAATAGTTTTAAAATACGGTTGCAAATGACGTAGTATTTAATAATATAAATAAATAGAATTTAATTTAGATAATTAATTATTATATATAAAGTTAAGTAATTAAATATGATAATTTAATTTTTTATCTTACTATTTTAAAATTTTTTTTATTAGTGTTTTAATAGAACTGATATTTTGCTTTTTTTTGCTTATAAATTTAGATGTAAGCTTAAATATTTTATTTTTTTCTTGTTCACTTATAACTTTTTATTCTTTTTTCTGTTCTTTTTTATTTTCGATTTTTTCTTTTTTATTTTTATTTTTTTTCTTTTTTTTTATAATTTTTTGATATTTTAAAATTAGTTGATCTCATTTTTGTTAAAGTTGTTAATATATTTAAATTTTTTAATAATACTGAACTTCTATTTTTAGCCTGTTACTAATGAGGGAAAAGATAATAACTATATTTAATTATAAACTATTTAATAGTTAGATGTTTTTGAGCCTAATTTTGATCGTCTTATTAATTATAATATTTTTTTTTTTTTCCATTTTTTTCTTTTTTTTAGTCTTCTTTTCTTTTAATTGTTTGAAATAAGATTTTATTATTATAATTTTTATAATAGTTAAAAATGTTATTTTATTATAATAATAATTTAAAATGTTGTGAGTAGTATTAAAAATCTTTTTAGGTGTAACTGAAGTTAAAGACATTATTAAAATATTTTATATTATTTTTATTAATTTAGGAAACTTATTTTCATCAGCAAAAAAATGTGTTGCCATCCCTGCCATCTGATGGCTCAGATGGTTGGGATGCTTTTTGTATCCTGGTGTTATCCCGCTAGTGACCAGAGGCCATGGAAGGTTATATACCTCTTGTCATCTAGTATAACCTTTTTATTATTCTATATAACTTCTCTATGATCCTTTGGCCGCTTCTTAGTATCCAATTTTATTTAAAATAAATTTATTTATTAAAATTATATATATATTTAAGAATATATGTTAGAATAAAATAAAAGAAAACAAAATAAAGTTTTTTATTAGATATTTAAAGTCTCTTTTTATTTTTTTAATAATAAATTTAATTTTTATTCTTTGCTATTACTTACTAGTATAAAATTTTGAGGAATTCTGATTTTAGATGGTTTGTTTAGTATAATATTAATATAAATTTATATCAGATTCTAATAATATGATATTAGTTTCTCCCAGGCCTGATTGATTATATTAATATATAAATTATTAAAATTATTATGTTCTTAATTAACTATAATATTATTTAAATTAATAAATATTAAAAATTTTATATTAATTATTAATAGTTTAAGAATTAATTTCTTAATTATAAATACTATTTTCCTATAATTTCAATATAATTTAAATATATATAGCAGTCTATACTAAAATTTTAGGATTTAGTTTTTTTATTAGATTTGGTTTTTTTATCTTTTTTTTTTTTTGCAAATTCTAGTATTGATGTATTAAAACTTTTAAAATTATTAAATATATGAAAAGAGTTTATAAATATTTATTAACAAATTATATATATTTATTAATAAGAAGACTAATTATAGTTCCTTCTTTTATAAAATATCTTAGTGATTTATTATTTAATAATATTTTAATTTTATTTAATTAAGTGTTGATATTGAGATAATTTAGATTATACATATTTAGCATAATATTTTTAATAATATTTATTAAATATAAATAAAAATTTTTAATATAATAGTATATTTAATTAATATTAACTTATAATTATAATATTTAAATTACAAAAAAAAAAAAAAATTTATAAATACTAATTTTGATAAAGATTGAATTTAATTTACTATTTTTTATTAAATTTTAAATATATATCCTTATCTAAGGACTATTTAATTAGATTTTATTATAGAATTATTAAAGAAAAAAACTAAATTTTTATTTTTTAAAAATTATATTTTCATATTTAAATAATAAGCTTTTATTAAATTTTTTTTTAATTAAAAGAATTTTTATAAAGTTAATTAAAAATATTAGGAAATTAATAGGTTTTAATTAAAACTTTATTAACTTTTTTTTATAATATTTTTACAATTAAAATTAGTAATTAATTTAATATACTAATATTTTCTTAAAATAATAATTAATATTAGTAGTCTAATAAAAATTATCTTCTAAATTATAAATTCTAAATACTATAGTTCAAAATCAAATATATTATCTTAATATTAATTATCATTTTTATATTATTTATCTTTTAATTTTATTATGTCAGACAAAACATATTTATAGAAAGATTAAAATAATCTAAAAAAAGATAATATAAAAAAAGAAGTAAAAAATAATAAAAAATTAAAAAAGGGTTCATATTAATTTAATATTATAAAAAGTTTATATCAGACTTTGAAAAACAGATGTTTATAACTAATTACTTTAAAATTTTAATAAGATATATTAAGATTAATGTTAGCTTTTTATTGTCATATAATAACCTTTTTATATCCCTATCAGCTTCCCGTGCTCCCATATAATGACCTCTGGGAGGTTCAGATTTTTTGCTGATGTTTGTTTAATTACCAAAATTTAAGAACATTTTTTTTTAATAGATTTAAAGATTATTTATAATATATTTTTACTTTTATGGATTTATTATTGATATTCTTATATTATGTAGAGTCAAAGAAGTTTTGGAATAAATATTATTTATCAAATTCTAGAATATCTTTTTTATTATTATTATTAAATTTAGTTATATTATTATATTGTTTGAGGTAAAATTATTAGAACTTATTATAATATTCTTTTTTATAATTAAAATTTTATGTTTTGTAATTGTTAAATTTAATTATTGGATTTAAGTAATTGTTTAAATTATAAAGTAAGTTTATAAGAAAGTATATTTTTTTATAATATTTTTTTAATTTTTAAATAATAGGTTTTAAGGTATTAAAAATACTAATCTTCTAAAATTTAATCTTTTTTTTAAAAATTATATTATTAAAATAATTAAATAATTTATTATAAATCTTTTATATTAAATATATTATTATATCTTAAAACTGCAAAATAAGATCTGTATATTAATTAGTGTTTAAAAACGGTATGGGGAAAACCGGTACGGGATAATGAATTCCCCGGCTTTCGTTAGGGTGAAAAATTTTAAATATACTGTTATTGAGTGTTTAATGTATTCAAGATAATTTAATACTAATACTAATTCTTCCTAATTTAATTCAGAATTTTTTTAAATTTTTTTTAATAATATATTTTTTTAGTTTAAAAAATTTTTTTTATTTTTTTATTTTAATAATACTGAGTTTTAGTAGGAAGGTATTATTATATAAAATTTATTTATTAGTTAAAGATGTAGTATAAAATAAATAAAAATCGCTAATAATAAAATTTTATTAAATATATATTAATAAATTAAAAAGCTATATATTATTATACTTTTATATAATAAAATTAAAATTAAAGATATTATAAATTAAAAAATTTTAAATTGTATTCATGTATTTATTTTAAACCTAAATTCTAAATATATAAAATTATAATTTTTAATCATATAAATCTATAAATTTAATAATATATTAAGGAAAAGTATGCCTGTTTGTTATAAATTTATGATTAATATATTGAATAAAACCAATTAAGTTAATAGTTGGATTTTTAGATATTGTAGGATTGTATATATTTTTATAAATAAGTGCTAAAAAGCCAAATAAGAGATTTATTAAAATTTTTAGCATTTATAAAATTTACTCTAGATTTTTGGACTGTTAGGTTGCTAATTTATATTAAGATTTTTAGTATGAGTTAAGTAAGTTTATTATATACTTTATTTTATTATATTATTAATAATAGTTGTTTTTTAATTATAAATGTGATTTAATTAAAATACTATTATTATTTTAAATAATATATTTTATTGTAGAATATTATTTTTTAATGTTTAATTAATAAAAGCCTTACTAACTAATATAATTATTTCCAAAATTTAATAATTTTATAACCGAATATTAATCCATATTTTATTGTATTAATAAGTAAGTTTTTTGTAAAGCTAGGTTAAATCTGCTTTGGTAGGAATTAGATATCCTTAACTTTTAAATTAAAAATTAAAAAATATATTTTTTTAGCTATGGGCAATTGAAATTATAGTAATTATATAATTGTTAGTAGTAATATTTTTATTAAGGTGAATAGCTTATTAACCCCTATTTCTTTGTTAATGTAAATTTTTGATAGTATCAAAATTTTTTTTTTAAAGTGTAATATCATCAGCAAAATTAGATTTTAATATATTATTTTTTATTATTATATTATTTTTCTAGATAAAAACAATTTTTAAAAAATAAAATTAAAATATATACTAATAATTTAAAATATTATTATAAGTAAAATTTTATTATTTAAGAATTTAACTACAAATTATTTAGTAATAACTTATAAAATTTTTAAAATTTTTATATTTTATTGTAAATTTGGTTTTATTGTTAAACCCAATTTACAAGCTAAATATTAAAAAAAAAATTTATAAATAAAAAATTTATTATTATATTTTTAATAAAATTAATATTTTTAAATTATTTTTTTTATAAAAAATATTAACTATTAAGTAAATATTAATTTAAAAAAATTTATTATTTACTTAATATTTAAAAATATATTTTAATTTTTACTATTATCCTCTATACTACTATTATAAGTCTTAATAAAACGGCTACTTTTTTTTTAAATAAATTAAATTTTATAATAAAAATTATAACTATAAAATCTATTTTTTTAACCATTTTGATATATATAGCTTAATATATCTAATAATTTTTACTAAAAAAATCTCTAACGTACCTCACCTAGAAGCCGACCACACCTAGAAGCCGACCAACTTTTTAGCGAGAATCTCACCACACCAAAAAACCCAGCAGCGCACCCCACTAAAAATTTGGCTTCCCGACAAATATTCATTCAGGTAAAACCTAGAAGCAGTACATCTTCTAGTATTCTTTTTGAGTATATATTAAATAGCGACAGTACTTAAGAAATATATGTCAGCGCGGCGCTGAGTTTTGGTACATAAATATAGACATCTTATATTAACATATAAACATCTTGTGTTAACATGTAGACATCTTGTGTTGACATGTAGACATCTTGTGTTGACATGTAGACATCTTGTGTTGACATGTAGATGTGCAAATGTATTTACTACCGCAGTGGCGAGAATTAAAAAGACAAATCAAATCATATATTAGTTACAGTAACTATCATCACTATTTACATTACTATCTTCCTCGCTATCTTCATCGCTGTCTTTATCGCTGTCTTCCTCGCTGTCTTCCTTGTTGTCTTTCTTACTACTCTCATCTAGAACTATGGGCTGCCGCCGACTACTATTACAAGGTTGACCGCGACTGTGGCCAGGGATAGTACTATTCTGAGTATTCTGGCTATCCTAGCTATTTTGATTTTTACAAGAATAACCATAACCACAAAAAAGAGTATTATCAGTAACAATAATTTTACTAGCTACCCTCTCTACCTTCTTTCACACTTTTCGATTTGTTTCTATTTTTTTCTCATCTAATTTGATTGTTTTCTCCTTTTATAAGTACTTAATTTTATAATTATTATAAACTCAGGTATTAATTATCTGTAACTTACTAGTACAATTCCAAAATACTTTTTCATTAATAGTACATAATTAAAACTTTATTTTTTTTAATATAGAGATTTCTATCATATATTATTCTATAAATTGTCCTATCTTTTTAATATGTACTATAGTTAGTAGGCTTAAATTATAGTTTATAATAATAGTATCAATAAATTAGTATACTAAATATGGCCTTTGGAGTGTAGATATTATTAATAATATTGGTAATATGGTATTAAACTCTAGCTGGATAATTGGAAGTATGGGAAATTTTAGATAATATTATAATTACAATAATATTTTTTCTAGATTATATAGTACTAATCCAGTCCCTTGTTAGGTTGTTTTGATAAGATTAAAATTGATAATATTTACTTATATTTTAACTAATAATTTAATAAATAATTATTTATTAATACTGGTAATATTACTATAAAAGATATTGTTTAGTATATTTTGATATTAAGTTACATATACAGAATTAAACTTGATATTCAATGGTTATAAGCGATAAATATTGTATGGTGGTAAATAAAAAGCGAGTATATTATGGCAAATGTAGAAAATAACAAAATCAGTAGATATATAAGTTTTGTAACCATTAAGTAGTAGTATTCTTTATTTTCCTGGCTTTAAATTTTTATGAATTTGTAGTTTAAATATTTTTTCTAATTATTAAATTGCTAGTTTGTTATTAGTCTACTTTGATGGTAATGTTGTAAACTCCTAGTTATTTATTATGCTAATTATATCTGTGTACTAGTTAAATTAGTGGTTGTTACTTTTGAAGATAATAAATAGAAGTAATACAGTATTATATATGTTGATATATTTGATTATTGTTATATTTTTTTGATAGCCAGGTTGCTTGTTAAATCAAAATTTTATACCCTATGGTGCTATTAAGTCAATGTGTACAAATATGGACCCCCCCTAGTTCCGGACCACCTTTCAACAACTCAAGAAATAATATATTATTAAACATATTTCATGCGATTCTAAAGCTATAAGTACAAAAACTATATCAATTTACTAACTTTCTGCAAAATTATCACTTATGTAACCTAAATAATATATTATTTACAACTAAATATAGCTAGATTATCAGAAAGGTATCTCTACCTCTATAATCACCTCATCATCTTTTACAACTAATTTTGCCTTATCTGATACATTCATCAGCAAAAAATTGTGTTGTCCTCCCAGTCCTCTGAGGACTCAGAGGATCCAGAGGACTTTTATCCTCTGAAGGCCTCTTAAGGTTAGCAAGTACTACATTCTCAGTGGTTACTACAAGACTCTGAACATCTGAGAGCAATTATATTATAAAAATTTTAATGATTTTATATTATTGGAAAATTATTTGTGATATTAATTTAATTGATAATTTCAATGATATTATAACTTAATATAAACTCTTAAATATTATTAATCAAGATAATTTTAAGGATTTTTTTAATAATAGTAATCCTCGATTGGACTTCCAACAGTTAAGCACAAGTTTGCACGGTTTGGGTAAAAATATTCAATTAAAAAATTTTTTATATTAAAATATTATATACAAAAGCTGATAAATATATAAAAAAAAACTATTTATATGATGCTCCCAATCTTTTTTTAAATCTTTATTATAAATTCACTAGCTTTTAAAATGTAGCTACCTCTTTATTATCAATAAAAAAAATATTTTAAGAAATATTTTTAATAATAAAAACAAATTTTAAGAATTTAGCATAAAATCATATTACATGTTTATAAATGTTAATAAGAATTTCTATTGACTACTGTTTAAAATTTTCTAATAAATTATTAAAGATATTTAACTAAATTAACAGAGTATGTTATAAGTTTTTAGATGTCCAACTTACTATACATGCTAGCCATTTTGACGCTGATCTGTCAATTCCTCTGACCAGTTTCCCAACTTTTCAAACTTACCCAAAAACAAACTGCACTAAAAACAAGAATATAAATATTTAACAAATCAACCAGGAAATCATACCTTATTTCTATACCCTTAAAAGATTTCCAATATTAATTAATTAAGATTTCATGAATAGCTAAATAAAAAAAAAAAATTTATAGTTATAATTTATTAAAAGATTTTTAGTATTTGAAAAAAATTAAGAACTTACTTTATTTTTATTTTTTAAAAAATTCAAATAATCTAAACTAATTAGCCTTTTAACATATATAGAATAAATATTAATATTGAAATTAGTAAGATTATACGCATCTAACACAAAATTCTTTGCAAATTTTTATAAATAGCTACAATAATTATTAATAAAATAACAAAGCTAACCTTATAATTAGAACATTATAATATATAATTTTAATAAAATATTTATTTAATTTATTATTAAAATTATTAGTTTAGCCTTTAATAAACACCTAACATATTATTAAATCTTATTATTATTTAATTAAATTTTACTAAAGAATTATTAAATAAATATTTTGTTTTTTATTTATATAAAATTTATTAATTCTTTATTTATTAATATGTTCTTTGCGCTTTTTTGTTAATTATTTTACTATCCACAGCTAGTATCAAACTATAAAAATTTAATAATATTTAATAATAATAATAAAATTCAATTTTTATTTTAAAATATAAAATAAAAATAAAATATCCTAAATCAAGTTTAATTAAATATATTAATACTTAAAACATTCCTTTTTAAAGAAAAGGAGGAAGATATTATAAACAACAGATATCTAATAAATAATTTTAAGATTAAAAATAAAATTTTAATTTATTATTTAACTTACCTATCATTAATAATCAAATTATAATCTAAATCAAAAGTTAATAGACTGTAAGCGTACTTTAAAAATCAAAAAATAAATATTAAAAATTCTGAAATTAGAAAATTTAATTATTCTAATTAATTAATTAATAAAATAAAATTAATAAGAGTATTATTTATTTCACTTTTAATAAAATTATAATTTAAAAAATTAATATTAATCTTATTTTTAAAATTAATATTATTATTTTAGTTTAATAAAAGGGTAGTATTAAAAATAAGATATTTAGTAGTTAATACAAACTCTTCTAATATATTTTTTAACAATTAAATAACTTTATCAATTTAGTTTTAAATAAATATAAATTATATTTATTAATTAATTTTTTTTTTTTATCTTTTATTAAACACTATTAGTCTTAAAAGATTAAAAAGATCCTATTAATTATTATTTTATTTTATTTTTTAAATAAAAACTATTTTAAAATAGAATAGTATTAAGTAGAGGAAGAGGAGCTAGTATCAAATTATTAAAATTTAAAAAAAATAATTTTAATAATTTATTTAAAAACAAAATTTTCTATTTGAAGAAAAGAGAGAAATAATATATATATATTTTCTAAATCAAAACAAAATGAAATAAAGTTGTATATAAATATTAACAATCTTATACTAAATTACTATTATCATAAAAAATATTATATATTTATAAATCAATATAAATATTAATAAAAAAATCCTTATTATCTAATAAAAATAAATATAAACAAGATATTACCTTATTTATCAAAATAATTCATTAATTTGGAACATTAATTATATTAAAGGGTATCTTAAGAATAACAATTATAAGACCATAAGAATCCACTTATCATCCACTATCTTTTAGATTAAGATTAATAATCATAACAACATCAAATAACTGATTAATATAACAATCTTCAAAACATAAAATCAATTTTGTACAAGTTGGTAAATGTTCATTAAAAGCTTCCTATTATCTTTCTCTTTAATAAAAAATAAAATCTTAATATAGTAATTTATAATAAAATAAAAACAGTCTGATATACTGAACTTAATGGATTGTAATAATATCAAGATTTTGAAAATCTTCAATTAATACTGCTAGTTGATTAAACAGTTAACAAGAAAATATTTTTATAATATTAAAATTATTAAAATCCCAACCATCTAATATATACCCACCAGCAACTGCAGCTAGACAGTGTGATTTTAGGAATTTTTAAATTTTTATATGTAAATTATTAAGGCAATAGATAATTATAATTTTCCCTATAATCTATTATTATTTTTTTAGATGTTATTGAGGATTTTTGAGGATATATTTATTATCCAATATCAGATTCCCAATGTCTTATACTAAAGTCTTATTTTTGGAATCTAAAAATATATAAATATTATTATTTAATTATAAATATTTAATAGCTGACAATTTACTGCTTCTATTTTCATTGAGAAGATTGTCAGGATCCATTATAAAATTATCAATTATCAGATTCAAAAGATTTTGTTTCGATTTAAAATGCATGTTTTCTACCAGACTCCAGCAAGCTGTTTATAACTAGTTAAAATATCAAAGCTTATCAAAAAAAGATGTTAGATTTAATTCTCACATTCCGAATATCATTCTCTGTTAATAATTTACAATGATTTATATATTATAATCGATACAATTTGAATTTCAATAACCTTCTTTAATTTGAAAACAATGTTGAAGCTCCAGAGTGTCCATTAACCACCCTCCAAAATACCTATACTAACAAATTATATTTCTATAATAATTAGGTTAATATATTTTAACTATATTAAAATAATTAAGAGCTTTTAATTTAAACTTATATTCAGTATTAATTTCTTTTCTTTTTAATTATAACTTTTGATATTTTTATAATTAGTTTATTCTCTTGGCTTATATATAATTTTCAGTATCCAACAGTGCCTGCTGCTACTTTTACATTTTTTTTTGACAAAATCCAGAATTTTGAAATTATAAAAAAATTAATTTAATTTGATGAAATTTTTGTTAATATCAATTTAACTATTAATCAATTATTTCATCAATATAACTATAATATTATATAAGTAAATGGAAATTAATAAAATATTGAATATAAGTTAAAACCTAATTAAACTTTTAACATTTAATAGCCCCCAATAAACTCTAGAGAATTACAGTTAAATAATAAATAATAATTCTATTAATTATGCAAAGTTCTTTCCCTTGCTATTGTATAATTTATGAAAATAATTTTTTAAAATTAAAGAAACTAGGATACACTGGGAGTCTGACTTAAGTTTGGTTAAAGCTATCAAGTCATTTATATTATTAAATAAATCGATCAACTTAATCTAATACATTTTTTAAGGTACCAAGATAAAGACTGTGTAAGAGATCTAATTTAAAAAATATATATAATAAAATTTTAGAGATTTAACAAAAGTTTAACAAAATTTAGCCTAATCTTTTATTATTTAACTTTTCAATTAATAATTTTTGAACTTATTAAAACAAGGTTATTAAAACTTAAAGTTTTAATTTATTATAAGAATAATAATCATAATCTACTACCTTTAAGGCATATTTTTTAAAATTCTAAGTGTTTATCTTGCAAATAGGATAAGATCTTATATTAATATTGAATAAATTAGTGTATTCTATATGGTCTGCGATCTAACCATATAACTAAGGTATATATAAATAAATAAAGTTATTAATATATTTTAAATTAAAATTAAATTTTATAAAATTTTTAACATCCAGTTCCAATTTTTATTTGTTTAATAATTAAAATATTTTAAATAAGATTTTTTAAATATTAATATTAATCTTTAATTTCTAATAATTGTTAAGATCTTTTTTTTTTTAATAATATTAGTATAAATATAAATAAAATTTAAGTAAATAGTAATAGTTTATTATAGATACTAAAAAATAAATTACTGATTATTAAATAAATTAATTATAATTTTTTATTATTAGAAAAATTAGTCAGATGAGTAGTATCTAATGTATAAATAATAAAAATTAATATTGAGCTTTTTGGTAATATTAATTAAAAGATAGTTAGTATTTAACATATAATGTAATATATAAAAAAACACATTTTAAGTAAAAATATAAAAAAATTAAAATTATATACTTATATTTCCCACTACTAGTCACCTGTATACAATTTTGAATACAGTTATTTGTTTTCTGAATTATATTTTTTAATTAGTGTATATACTAAATTATTAGCATATACTAACTACCTAAAAAAATAACTTATATAATCAATAGAATTATAATAAAAATATTTTTATAATTTTAAATCTTTAATTACCTAATTATAAATTGAAGTTTAAAAATTAAGATTTAAATCTTTAACCATATTTTCAATTTATTTCTAAAAGGTATGCATGGATTAGAAAAATATATTAAAAGACTTTAAGAGTCCATTATTAAAGAAATTATTAATTTTAGTTTTTAATACTTTATTTTGTATTAACCATCTTGTTAATTTATAATTCATATAATTTATAAACAGATAGAATAGGTTTTTAATTAATTGTAATAATAAATTTTCAAATACAACTATAGTACCAGTATTTAGATATATATCTATATAAACTTTCAAAAGACATTTAGAATCTAAAGAAAAAAAAAAAAAATTACATAAGTTTTCTAGTTAAATTGATTAAATCTTAAAATATAAGATTAAATGCTTAAAGTCTAAAATATTATTTTCAATAATAGCTTAAAATTTTTAATAATAGAACTATTTTTTATATATATTGTACTAACTAGCTTTTAAATATAATATTAAACAAAAATAATATAGAAAACCTAAGGTAAATATATTAATAATATTATTATATTCAATAATTCAAGAAAAAATTAAAAAATAATAAAGGTTGAAAAATATTAAATGTTTAATATAAATTCTTTTTAAGCTTAGAACATCTCTTAACAATTTTAGATTAAAAATATGTTTAATAAAAAAAAAAAATAAGTTATTTGATAATTAATTCTTTTTTAATTTGATTTAATCCTGTAGTATGATACAATAATCAAGATTTTTTGATTATATTTCTAAAAATTGGTGTTTATCTTCATGTGTTTTAAATAGTAAATAGATTTAGAATTTTTAATATATTAATAATATATAAATCAGTTCTAGAATATTTAAATATAAAAATAAATAAAGGTAAAAAATATTTAAAGAATATATTTAAGTTTGTTAGAGTTTGATGGAAGCTTCTATTGATTTTAGGTAATTATTTGAAAATAAACTCAATAATAGACTGTATAATAATATATATTAGTTTATGATGTTATTGATCATCTTCTTTTTTCTTTATTAATATTATTATTGTTATCGTTTTTATTTTATTTTATTTTTATTTAATATTTAGTATTTTTGTAAAGCTCTTCAGTTTTAAACAAATTCTAAAAGTTTTATACCTGTTAATAACTCATATGCTGAATAAGTTATCAATTCTGAAATACTATTTTTAATATCTTTATTTTAGTGTTAGAATAGAGTACAGTAACAAACTATTAAAAACTACCTATCTCCAAAATCAAAAACTTAAAATAAATTAAAATTTTAATAAGATAATAAACTATAATCTTGATTAAATATTGGATAATAGAATAAATGTTTTTTTTTTTAGTTTAATTTCCAATATTACTGATTTGCATATACTTGATTTTGGATATTTTAAAGATGTAATCCTAGAATGGTTTTAAAATAATGACAAATTTCTTAAAGATATTATTAATCCTCTAACTATTCTTTTGAATATATTTGTATGTTTTAGTTATTATCCAAAATCTAATTCTGATATTAAAAACTTTGATAAAATTGAAAATTTTAATTTGTCTAAAGATTCTGCCGACTTTAAATTAACTTTTATATTTATTAATTTTAGATGTAAAAGTCTAAGACTAGAATATTTAAAGGATTTAAACAATCTAATAATAAATACCAAAAAATTAGTGGTAGTGGCAAGATCATTTAGACTACCAAGTAAAGAAGATAATAAGAAAAAATCTAATAAAAGTATAAGTAAGAAACTTGTTAATAGAAAATCAAATAAGTAATAGATTTCTAGAGTTTTATTTCAGATTGTAAGAAAACTTTAATTAATAAATATAAAATAATACCTATTATAAGAAAAAGAAAAAAAATTACAAAAAATAAAATTAAAAATAAAGTTAAAAATAAAGCTAAAGATAAAGCTAAAAATAACAATAAAGATAGCAGTAAAAATAATAATAATGATAATAATAATAACAACGATGATAATAATAGCAGAGTTGTACTATTAAGAAGAAAAAAGCATAAAGTTAGTAAGTATTTTAAAATAATGAATTATAAAACACTAGGAGTTAGCTAACAGCCTTTTAATTAAAAAAATTAATTTTAGTACAGCAATCATAAAAAATAATAAAACCATAAAAATTTTTGAAGTTAACAGCATAATTGAAGAATAATCTTTTTAAGAATCAGAAGGTAAGAATTAGAATTTTATAAGAGACTTTTAGCATCTACTAATAGTTTATATTTAGGTAGAAAATATAGTAAGGTTATTAATATAAAAATTGTTACCAATTTTAATTTAAATAATTTTAATTATGCTTATCTTAGGTTGAGAGATAAAATAATTGTTAAGATAAATTTAAAAAATAAATTTCTATAAAATATTAAAAGTCTGTTATAGAACGCTAACTTATATGTATAGATTAGATCAGACTTAAAAATCTTACCCTAAATAATGATTGGTAAGTTATTGCCAATTTTTTAGTAGCTATTTAAGTTAAAAAACCAATGTACTAAATTGCAAAACCAGCAAACTTCATAAATCTGGCATTAAGTAATAGCAGAAAAAATGGAGAAAATAATAAAAACAATAAAAATAATAAAAATAGTAGAGATGGTAAAAATAAAAATACTAAACCCTTAAACATAAGTAAAAAAAAAAACAATAGACATAGAATAATAAACTCTATAAGTTTTTTAAATTATAAATATAATATTTTATACCATATTAATAACTAATAAAAATAAATTAGCTAAAAAGATCTTAATATTAAACAAAAAAAAAATTTCATCTTTAAAATTATAAAGTCAATTTATTTTAATATTATCAAAAGTATAATTTTCATAAATAACTAAGTTAATACTAAAAATCCAAAACTAGCCAACAATAATCCAGTAAAGTCCATTTTTGTTAATTTAAAAGGAATTATTTAAAATATTTTTAAAAAATATAAGAAAAATATAAGAACTATTTTAGAATATATTATTTTAGATAGATATATATATTTCAATAATAGTTTTATAAAAGACTTCAGAAGTTTTTAATTAAAAATAAAATAAAAAAAAGCAAAAATTAAGAAAGCTAAAAAGAAAATAAATAAAAAAAAATTATAAAAGGCTATTAATAATAGTAAATATTTATTAATTTATAACTAGACACTAAAAATCTATTAATTTATTTTTACAATCATTTTTAGTAAATTTATTATTAATATTTTCTTTACTATTATTATTTTAAAATTATCAAAAGTTCCAGTTCTATTTTTTTCTAAAGTTTATATTAGAATTTAAATATTTTATCCAGATAATATTACTAAATTTACCTTTGCTCAAGATAATACAAACTATTTATACAAAAACTCTGAGAGTTTGAAAATAGACAGTTTCAATATAGTCAAATCTTATGATGTGGATGTAAATCAGATTGTTGTGACTTTAGTAGATTTGGAGGTTTTCATAGTTATAAAAAATAGTAAGATAATTTTAATTTATTTGTAATTAAAAAAAGACTATATTAAGTTAATAGAAGATGATAGTTACTTTCTGTGTAAAAAAATTACTTTAACTAATATTTTAAAAATGTAACTTGATAATATATGGGTAGCAATTTAGGAAAGTATAGTAATAATATAATCATACCATTTTTACACTATTTTCTATTAAATTTTCCAAAGCTCTAACTCTCTTCTAGTCAACAAAATAATTTGATTAAATTTTAAAAAAATAGTAGCAACAGTAGTAGTAATAGTAGTAACAAAATTAAATAAAATAGGTTAAAAATATTAAAAAATTAGTAAAAGACTAAATTAAGAAGACTAAAAAAGATTAAAATATAGTTAGTCAATATATTTTCTTTAGGAATTTGGAGAGATTAAAAAAAATCTGTTAATAGTAAGAGTATTAGAGAAGACTGTGGCAGTCTTTTAAAAGATTATAACAAAAATATTTTTATTTAGATTCAATCATATATTTAATATAAAATTGATTAATTTAATAGATAATTTATAATAAAAATGATGTTTTTTTTTAAAAAACATATATCTTATTTAATTGATCAAGTAATGAAGAGGTTACAAAAGGTCTATAACAGATTCTCAACATCTACCTCCAGACTAAAATAAAAAGTATTATTC
The DNA here is from genome assembly GCA_036971345.1 of Dactylellina drechsleri. Lineage (NCBI taxonomy): Eukaryota > Fungi > Ascomycota > Orbiliomycetes > Orbiliales > Orbiliaceae > Dactylellina > Dactylellina drechsleri. The sequence continues at coordinate 35,479 of JAJTUB010000122.1, read as the reverse complement.
GAAGAGATTTTTTTAAAGAAAAGAAAAAATATAATAATTAATAATTAAAATTATATATACATATATAAATCTAACAAATTTTGAACCTTTTCAAAAGCATTCCAAGGATTTTGAGTGTTTTTTTTTATACTCTTAATAATTCTTTTTGCTATTGATTTAGATATGTTTGGTGAAAATGACTTTTGATGAGGCGCCAACCTCTGAGCGTCTGAGGCCGTCCTCTACATGACCCCTACAACCTCTCAACACCACCAAAGATCCTCTCAGGCTACCAGATTTTTTGCTGATGTTAATAAGAGGCTGTTTTAGTTCTAATCTTTATTGTATAGCTATATTTGTAAATATAATAAATCTTTTGTTTGATTTCATACACACCTTCTTTCTTTTAATTGGTTGAATAGCCTCTAATTCAGCCTCTATATTTTTGAACTTTTATTTTACTAAAGTAAACTAAATTATAAACTTATTTTAATTTTTATTAATCTTACAAATTACTAAGCATATAAAAAAATTTTATATAAAAGATGTAAATATATAATTGATATCCTGGTTTTTTATAGATATAATAATATTAAAGATTAGTTTAGGAATTAAAATGGATGGCCACTAGGCTACTACCCAGCAATTTTATAATAATTTATAATAATTATAGGGGTAAAATTTAGTTACCTTCCATCCTACAATAATATTTTTTATTATAAAAGCAGCTATATATATTTTAGTATAAAATTAAAAAAATAACATTTTATTTATATATATAATATTATTTAGGTTTATAAATTTGACTAATTACCATCAATATATTATCTTTAAAATTGAAAAACATCTTAAATCTAATAGCTACTAAATAATATAAAAAATATGGGCAAGTAGAAATAATATATATACATTATTAAAATAATACTAAACCATAAACTTATTAATTATATGTGAACCATAGCTATTAATTATTAATAACCTTATTTTTGAAGGATTACTGATAGCTGTTTTAGGCAGAAATACTTTTATCAACCACTTTAATATAATAATATTACTTATCCAACTATTCTCTAAGCAAATTACCTACCACTTAAAATTATTTTTTAATATTTCCATACAAAACCACTAATCTTAAATAGATTTTGTTTTAAAAATTATTAGAAAATTAAGAATAATATCTATAGCAGATACATACTTAATAAATAAAATTTAAAAATGTAAATGATTTGTTTTTATAGGGACCTAATTTTCCTAGTAATTAAAACTTCCAATAACAAGGTTATTTATACTTATTCCAGTTATTATATTATCTTTATTTATATTATATTACCATTCTAGAAGGATCCAAGATATAATCTTATATAAATTAAATAATTTATTTATATTTATTAAATTTATATAATTAATTTATTGCTAGTTGGTATGATAACTAAGCTTAATTTTAATTTGTAAGTAATAGTTTAAGAAATTACTAATTTATTATTTACCTAATAAATTACTATTATCTTATATTTTGAAGATCTTGGTAACAATAATTTAGAATTAGGTATATATAAAAGTATATTTAAGGACTTTTTAACATAAAGTTTATTTTATAAGGCTTTTTTTTTATACTTTAGAAAACTATTGTTAGCCTTTATAAACCAAATTATATAGTTATTAAGTATCTAGTCAGTTCCAGAAGGTAAAATATAGTATTGTATAAATAGTAATAATAGTTTTTAATAATTAGCTGTTTTTGAGAGCTTTTATTACCACAACCATATTTACTTTATTATATGTATATTTACTAGCCATTTCCAATTTATTTTATGAAAAACTAGCTTGTTTGGCTAAATACTGTTGTTGTATGAGGAAGAATAAGATCACGCGTGTGATCGCGTAAAGGCAAGTTTTTACAAAAACGCGTTGTTCAAAACTAGGGGGGGTCCATATTTATACATATTGACTTATTTGTAAATATTCTATTAGTTTTATAACAAACCTTTTCTTATTTATATTATATAATTTAATCTTATTAATCTGGTATTGAAATTTAAGATCTAAGAATAATTAAAAGAATTGCTTAATAAACTCAAAATTACCAACTTTAGTATGTTTATTATCATAAGTATAGGAATATGCGATTCATAAATTCTTATACTATTTAAAAAATCTAGTAATTTAATTAATATTTAAATTACAACTAACTAACTTATTTGCTATATAATAAAATATATCTACTCTTGGGGGAAACCCCCATCAATACAATTATAATACCCATTAAACTAATATTTTTTCAGTTGTTATTATTATTACCATCTGTTTTTAATATATAGTAGATTGGTTATTTTTAGAGCTAGTTAACCAGTTTTATAAGGTTGTATATATTATTTTTATTATTTTTGTAGTTCCATGAATCAACAACTTATTTTGTTTAATAGTATGAATAATTATGTTAATAAGATTATTAATACTATTACAATACTAGTAGTAGTGATGGTTAATGGTACTTGCTTACAGTATGGTATTAGAATAAGGGGTTATTAGTAATAAAACTGGTTTGCGTGTTAACACCACAATGTTAGAAAATCGTATTATTTAAAAATCCTAAATTAGGAAATAGTACAGCAATTATAATAGCCAGTGTATAATTAGCATATAATACATTTATTAGCACAGTGTTGACTTTTAATGCGATATTGAGTATGGATTGTTAGTAGCTTGGAGGTAGTTTGGTGATGGTTTTTTGGTGTGGTGAGGTTTTCGCTAAAAAGTTGGTCGGCTTCTAGGTGTGGTCGGCTTCTAGGTGAGGTACGTTATAATAAAATACAAATATAAAAAAAAATTAAAAAAAATCATCAAAAGTACTGCAAAATAAAATTATTTAATAATAATCTTATATTAATAAATATCACATTTTTTTAATTTTGGGAGGTTAGAAAAAAGTTAGAATAAATAAATTCAAAATTAATTTTAAATAATAACTATTTACTAAATGGGAGTAAGGGTTTAAATAAAAACAGGATACTATATATATACAAATATCCCATATATTTATATTACCATCTATATAATATAAGTAAATATAATAAAAAAATATAAGATCTAAATTTTAAAATTATTTTTGACTATTAATAAAATTTTTATTTAAAGAAGTAATTAAGTTTTCAAACCTTATATTCTTTTTTTCAAATTTAATTTAACCAATTTAATAAAACAAAATAATTTTTAAATTAACACTTTTGTATTTCCTACAGTTCTAATATTTTCAATATTTTTATAAATTGTTTTATTTAAATTTTTAATAGTATTATAGCCTAAAAATTTAAAAAACAAATATTAATAGTAATATTTTAAAAAAAATAAGTTTTTTTAAAAGAAAGGGCCCGGGGTTAGTAATTTTATTACTTCAAGTTTTATTATAAATATATACTAATATAAGAAAAAGCACTCTTAATATTAAATAAATATTAGAAAAAATATAAAGAAAAGTTAATTAATTGGGAAATAATCAAATACAAAATAAAGTATTAAAATATTATAAATAAAAATTAATTATTTAAAAGATTTTTAAAAAGTAAGAAATAGCAAGATAGCTTAAATAAAAAAAAATAAATTTTAAAAAATGGAATTAAAATAAAATATAAGGTGGATTTAAAAACAAAATTGGATTTTAAAAAAGTAAAGTAAAAGAAAAAGTATAGTGTTTCTTTTATTACCAAATTTAAAAAAAAAAGTTTAAATCTGAAATTAAAAAAAAATTCAGTAAATCTTTTAATATAAAAAAAAATACAATTTGCAGAATAGGATTTTTACAAATAATAATAAAATAATAAGATTTTTAAAAAAAGTCAAGAAAAAAAAATTAAAGTANAAAAAAAAAAAAAAAAATAAAAAAAAAAAAAAAAAAAAAAAAAAAAAAAAAAAAAAAAAAAAAAAAAAAAAAAAAAAAAAAAAAAAAAAAAAAACTAAAATTAAAAAATCAGAAAGCAAAAGTTTAAATTTTTTAATAACAAATTCCGAGAAAGTAAAATCAGCTTCCTCTAAATCTAACAAAAAAAAAGATAAATTTAATCCTAAATTCAACAATTATAATTCAGAAAATAAAAAAGACTAAGAAGATAAAAATAAAAATAATAAAAATAAAAATCTAAATTCAAAAATAATATTATTTTTTAATAATAAAGAAAAAAATAGGTTAACAAAACTTCTTGTCAGGCCGCGTTAGCTGATATCACGTATATATACGGTATATATCTATTAGATCCGTAAGATCTAATAATCTTGCATTTTACCAGGTCGCATGGATATAGTGCGTCCTGACACTTCTCTCTAATAAATAAAATTATTTTAAATAGTGTATAAAATAAGTATATAAATTTATATTATTTACAAATTTTAATAAGAGATAAATATTATTTATCTAATATTCTTAAAAAACATATTTCATTATTTTATTTATAGAATCCTTTTCATACTGTTAGTATGTGTTTATAAAATTAAATAAGGAATAAAAGTTTTATTAAAAATAATATACTTAATTAATAGACAGTTTATATACCAATTTTTAAAAAACACCACAAGAATAATATTCTAATTTATAACCACAACCCCCTATTACCAAGTTTATAAAAACCTAAATTAATTTGTTTTGTACTTACCAAAAGTATCTATAATATAAATATTATAAAAAGTCTGTAGTATGATAAAAAAAAAATAATTATCATATTTTCAAGTTTGAATATAAAAAATATTGATATCCTTTAAAAATATACTAATGTAATTTAAAATATTATAGTAAAAAAGCTTAATTTAGTTATTCAAATCTATTTGTTATAAAGCTTTTAAGTAAAAACTACTCTACACCTACACTAAATTAAAAAATTTAAAATATCTTTTACCAATAATATTTTCCAAATTATCTTTAATAATTTTATTTTTATTTTTAATTTTTTAGTTTCTATTTATAAGAACTATTATATTTACAAATATAATAAAAAAAAATATTTATAAACTAATATAAAATAACTAGCTATTTTTATTTAATTTTCAGATTTAATAATATTATTTTGTATTTATAATAAAATTCCAATTATTAAATATCTAAAAATTAGAGTTTTTTCTACTAAATTATAAATATAAAAACAAATAAACTAAAATTTATTTATAAAAATTATTAAAAAATTATTTAGTATTTTTTTTTTAATATAAAAAATACTTATATTATAAATAATTATTTTACTAATAAAAAATGTATTAAAGTATTAAGATTTAAATAGTAAATAATCTTTTTCTTAAAAAAAGTATTAAACTAATCTAAAATTAATATTTATTTTACTTTTTATTAAAAACATATTAATATTAATAAATAGTAATATAAATTTAATATAGTTAATTAATTTAAAGCTTTCAACTAATAAACTTTTTTTTATAAATATTTAAAAAGTATTTTAATATTAAATATAAACTTCTATGCTATTAATAATTTAAATTTATAAGGATTCTTTTAATTTCTAAAGTTATTTTTATAAATATTAATTATTTATTAAATTAAAAAGGTATTAATAGAAAAATAAAAAATTATTAAAACAGATTTTTTTTAAAAATTATTTTCTAATACAAAAGTATTTTTGATAGTAAATTATTAAATTTTAATGAACCATTTATCTTTTATAACTATAGTTAATTATTTTATTAATCTCAACTAAAAATTACAAAATATTTTATTAAGATTCAAAAATATTAAAAATTTATATACAGAAATAAATCTTTTTATTATTATATTTTAAATTTTATAAATTTTCAAACTTGAGTTAAAAATTTTTTGTATTAATTACTAATAATATAAGTAATAATAAAATTTTTAGTAAAAATTTGGTTTTACAAATTAAAAAACTAATTAAAAATAAATAATATATAAAAATAATGTGTATACTTTACTTAGTATATATTATTTAATTTATTTGTAAAGATTTTATAAAAAATATTAAAATACTTCAAGTTCCAAATAAAGAAATAAATATTTAATATATATTTACAAATATAAAACTAGCTAGAGTAACTAGTATATCGGAAGGGTTTACTAAAACCCTTCAAAAAATACTATTTTATTGTAATTCTACTTTTAGGATAATATTTATTAATGTTAGTATATATTTATATAAATTCACTTTTTAGTAAAAACCATTATCAAAAATACTTCCTAGTTTAAATATTTTAAATTCTTTTAGTCTACCAAAGTCTATAAAAAACCCATTACCCCTATTAGAAATATTTTAACTTATTAAAATTCTTTTATTCAAATATTAATTTATATTATTCAACTTTGTCATTATTTTCTAATATAGGTAAAGAGCTATCTACAATACATCAATTTTCTCCCTACCCCTAAGAAATAAAAATAAATTAAATAAATAATAGCTTTTTTCCAACCATTTTATTAATATACAGATCTAATTTCATAATCTAAAAATATTATAATTTATTTTACTTGAAAAATTTTGTTACACTTCGATCAAGTCTGTTTGATCAAATACTGATTTCTCACTTTAAGATACCGGGTTCTTAGAACTTATGGAGTATGTATAACAATAATATCAAAAAATAATATATGAGATGTGTAATAACAATAAAAATTATAGTAAACTATAAGTCTGTATTATATTTAAGTTGATTGATAAAAAGTAAGAACTATTCATCAATCCTAACAATAATCTTATATATATAATGAGGCTTCATACAAATATCAATAATTGTTTATATGTATATACATATATACATGCTTGATTACTTGTATGTATATATGTATATATGTGCTTAATTGTTTATACACATATGCATATATACGTGCTTGGTCGCTTGTATACATATACATGTATACGTGCTTAGTTGTTTATACATATGTACGTATATACATATAAGTCTTGTAATACATGAAAGTTATGTAACAGGGTGCTATAACAAAGTAAATAAGTACAAGTATGAGAGGTGGATATTATATAGTAAGCAAAACTGGGAACGATGTAACATAAAATAAGGTATAGGTATTTATGTTGTTAAGACTATAGGTTTGTGATACTATCTCCTTTTTTTAAAAATTAATGTTTGTATAATAACAAATTTTATATAGACTTAATACCTAAGTAGATTAAAAATCTATGTAAAAATTGGATTTTATATAAACAATACTACTTCATAGAGTTAGTATCTACATAAAATATTTTTTTAATACAAATTATTGTTCTGTATAAAACTTCTATTTGTATGGGTATGTGGGGTAAAATGGTAATGTAAGCGAGAGTGTATAAAAGGATAGTGATTGAATTAAGGTGGTAGTTTAAAACTTAAATTTTAAAATATTCTTGTAAGAGAACAATCAACATATTTTCTGAAAACAAATATAAATGTCGGTAGAATGTTGTTAAAAATAGAATTTTACTCATTAGCATTGCGGTATTTTGGTTGATTGTATTAAAAAATCTGGAGTTTTTGTTTTTCTTCTTTGTAAGTATTGTATTAGAAATAATCATTTTTGTGTAGTTATGTTGGGTTATCAAAATTATTCCGTTTGTACTCAAAATGAGTGAAGGAATTGTGTAGTTGATTTTTGTAGGTATTTATTCAAGTTTCTGGATGGATGTGGCTAATATTCTTATAGTAGATCGGCTAAACTGTCAATTAGACAAAAGAAAAAAAAAATAAAAAGATTAAAAAAAAAACAAGCCGAATTATTTACTCAATTGGTATGAAAGCGAAAAAAATTAAGATAATTAAAATCAAAATATCTTAAAACAATTATTTATGAAGGGGATTTATTGGATAAGGAAGATGCAATGGGCGAGAGGATCAAGTCACAAAATAATACAAACATGGTGGTTACTGAGGAAAAAATGGAGAGAATTCGTCAGGAATTATTTGGTGATATTGTTTTTGTTTAGTTGGTAATTTATTTTTGTTTTTTTGGTTTTCCATGTTTTTGTTTTATTGGTAGTGATGTAGTTTTTTAATTGAGGTAAGTTTAAATAAATTCTGGGGATATATTGTTTTCTGGAATTTAAGAATTGTTTTGGGGTTTATAGGGTGGTGATTATCGCATGAGGTATTTGTTTTTTTTATTGGGTTTGTTGAGAATTTTTTTAAATTTATATTTAGTGTGGTTTTTAAATTCTAGTTCTTTATTATCTGGGTTTTTTCTCAGGTCTTTTGGGGTTGGTTCTAAAAGTGAGATATAGAACAATCAATAAATTCATATAGGTCCTAATATTTCAAGTTCAAAAATATTATTATTAAATTTTTTTATGATCGTGAATGGTCTATATTTCTGGTAGTCGAGTTTTTTACTTCGTTGTTTTTTGTGTTTGATGTATTTGGCAAGCAGATATGTTTTATTTTTTTTTTTTAAAGGTGGTACTTCTATTCTTTTTTAATTGTAGTAATATAATATTCATTTAATTATAAATTGGAGGTTTTTTTGAAGATTTATATAAAGATTTTTTATATTTTTAATATATAGATCTGTTTTAAATACTACTTCTTTAAATATTAGGGGTGGTAATATTACTATTAAATTCCATCCTTTAAATACTTTGTAAAAAATATACTTTATAATTAAGTATTTGGAGGTGTTGTAAATAAATTTAAAATTAAAAAGTAGCTTAATTTAATTATTCTATATAATGTTTAAAAAATTACATAACTATATTTTGATTGTTTGAATGATTTGTTTAGTGGCTCTATCTGTTTATATATATTCTTGATTGGTGATATTAATTTTAATTCCGGTTTGGTTTCTAACCAAATTTTAAAATTTACTAGCGAATAAGGTGTTTTTGTTATAGATGTGTTTGACTTGTAGACTATATTAACTGAATATTTGTTGGTTATATACTAATTCTAGTTCTTGTATAAATCATTTATCATACTATAATTTTAAGATAGCAATTTTATTAAATTTATCCATTATTACTAGAACTTTGTTATAGATGGTGTTTATAAGGGGGTTTTATAAAAATAACATTCCTTAGATAAAATCATAAAAAATAACTTAAAAAGATACAGATAATACATTATGAGGTTGTAGTTTTTTATAAAATAAATGTCAACTAAATTTATTTCTACAACACATATCACAAGTTTTGATATATTATTTGATATATTATCATATTTAAAACTAAAAATAGTTCTTGGTTAAGAATTTTTAAATTTATTTAATTTTTAAATATTTATAAATAAATATGTTATAGTATTACTTAATAAATTTCTATTAAAAATCTTTAATAAAAATATAATAGAGATTTTAAAAAAAAATAATTCCATATTTAATAATAAAATATTCTAATATATTTAAACTATTAAATAAAATTTGAATAATTATTAAATATTTTTTATAACTTTCTTTCAATTCCTAAATAAATTAATTATTAAATATATAAGAAGTAATATTAAAAGTTCAATTAATAATAATATTTTTAAATAATTTTCCTTTAAAAATTATTTTTTTATCTAGTTGTATTTTTGCTATTAAATTAAATTTTTTATTAATAACATTTATTTTTAAATTTTTTTTATTTTTGTAATGTATAAATTTCATATTATATTTGTTAAAAAGTTTTTATTAGCAGATTTATTATTAATTAAATTCTTTAATAATAAAGAAAAAGATAAGGTTCTTATAGTTAAAATATACAATAAAAAGTTTTTTTATTTATAAATATATTCTTTATACTTTATAAGCATAAATAATTACTATAAGTTCCTTATTATGGATAAAGTATCTAAATTCTATAATATTAAATTTATAAGATAAATATATAATAAGGTACTATTTATTATTAAAATATAATTAACATAAGTATGCATTTAGTACAGTATTTAAAACATCAATTTCAATTTTAATAAATAATTTTGGATTATATAATTAGAGTATGAGTATTAAAAAAAATAATTATTTTAATATATTAAAAGTGTTAATTTAATTAAAGGTTATATTAAATTAAATTCTAATTTTAATAAATTCAGTTAAAGCTACTAATATATAATTATATTGTTTAATAAATTATCAATAATAATTGTATAGTTTTAAAAAAAATTAAATATTTTTAATTATTTTTGATTTTAACCAATTTTAAATTATTTAAACTTTTTTTAAATCTATTTTTATTTTATTAGTAGTAATAATAGTTTTTAAAAATTCTGTTTTTTTAATTTCAAATTTTATTTTCTCAAGTTTAACTTTAAGGTTGTATTTATTAAGGATTTTAAGAATTAGGATAATATATTTTTAATATTTTTCTGAATTTTTGCTATAAATCAATATATTATCAAAATAAATAATATATATTTTATTAATATATTTTTTAAGAATATAATTCATAAAAGTCTGAAATAATACTAAAATATTAATCAATTTAAAAAACATGACTAGGTATTTAAATAAACTATATCTATATTTAAAAGCTATTTTCCAAATATCTTTAAATATAATTCTAAAATTGTAATAAACTGTAATAATATTAAATTTAGTAAATATAGTTGTTTTTTAAAAGCAGTTAAATAATTTATTAATGCATGGTAATCCAATATAGTTTTTGATTATAATATTATTAAAACTTTAATAATCTATATAGATTCGTAATTTTCCGTTTTTCTTAAAAACAAATAAAATAAAATATCCTGTTGAAAATTAAGAAAATCAAATGTATCCTTTACACAAGTTTTTTTTAAGATATTTGTGTAATATTTCAAACTCTTCTTAAATATATATATAGATAGGTATAAATTTAGAGGTAGCACCTTCTTTAAATAATATTTCATGAATAAATTTATTGAATTTTAATAATATATTCTTATCAAATAATTTTTCAAAAGTCTTAATTTATTTTAGAATTTATTTAGATATCTTGGATGTAATATCCTTAATAATTTCTTTAACAATTTTATAAATGTCTTTGGCTTTAATCCATATCCATTTAAAAATATTAAACTTATTACAAAATCAATAATAAATTTCTTTATTAGAAAAATGTTCCATTAGTCGTAAGTATACTTCTTTTCCTTAAAATCTAGGTTTAAAGCATTTCTAAGAAATTTAGCAGCTACATCAAATAAATTTAATGATTTATAATCAAAAACTAATTTCAAAGTCATATTCCTATAACCAATCATATCCTAAAATAAAATCATTATTTTTAAAGTTAAAAATATTAATTATCCTTTTTTTGAAATAATTATTAATAATAAGAATAATAGTGATTTCATATTTAACTATTCCAAAAAAACTTTTTCCAAATGCTATAACATTATAATAAGTCGGTTTAAAATATATAAATAATATATGTTTTTTAATATAATTTTCTAATATATAAGTTATTTCTGTTTTATTATTTGTAAAAACTTTAATAAAGTTTTTATTAATTGTATAAAAAATATTAAAATATTGTTTAATAATTTTATTAAATATTTTATCAAATTTTTTTTTAATAAAACTTAAGTTAAGTTATTCAGAATATATCAAAATCTGAAACTCTTTTAATTTAAAAATTTGTTATTAAAATTTATAATATTTTGTATAATTTTTTTATTTATTAGTGGTTTATAAGTAATATACTAATATCTAGATAAACTAAATAAAAATCAAATAATAAAATGGTATAATTCTTCTTATTATTCTGAAAATATTACTAAAGCTTTAAAAAATAAATATACTCTTAATAGAATATTCAAGATTTAATAAGGTCTTTTCTTCATGTATTCTTTAGTAATTATCTAATTCCATAATTAGTTTTTAGTGTAAATTATCTATTTTTTATATAATATTTGCATATGGTAAGGTATCTAATATATGCTATATAATTAGGCCTTTATTTACACATCATACATTTTATAATATTGTTATATTGTTTAGATTAGATAATTATTAGCTTTGATTTTTTTATAAAAGTTTTTTTTTTCTTGATAATATTCCAATAATTATTAAAATTTCTAGCAAGTTTTACACTATATTTAACAATCATGGTAAAATAGGTAGTATATTAATAAAGTTTATAAAAATTGTATCAAAATTATTCTACAAAATGGAATCCTTCCATAGAAATATTATCTATATATAGAGTATAAACATTTTCTGACTTATCAAGGTTATAAGTTTTATATAGATGATATTTTTAGTTTTTATATTTTATAAAACATATTTTAAAAATCTATGTTTTTGAGTTTTTATATTTATAGAATTTATTGTTATCTCTTAATTCTAAATACTAATTGCATTGTCTTTTTGGATATTATTTGGTTGGTTTGTTTTCTTCAGTAGAGATTTTTTTGTATAAATCATTATCTAAAATATCTTATTAACTTTCTTTGCTATAAGTAGCTTGGAGTTGTTTTTTAAAATAAATTTTAAATTAATAAGATCTAGATTTTTTAGAAATAAATTGATTTTATGTTTTATTTTGATATTAGTATTCTTGTCTTAGATCATTAATTGAGTCTCGAATGTATTGTAAATAGTGTTTTAAAAAAAAATTATTCCAAATCCAGTAATATTTTTTAATAATAAACGAATTAAATCATCTGGGTGGTATAACATATTTTTATTCCGTGTCTGATACTTCAGAAGTATTTTAATTTAGGGATATGGTGTTTGTTTACCAGTCTTTTTCAATTGATTTTTTAAATTAAATAGTGGTTTGTGGTTTTTTTTCTACTATTTTGTTTTGAGTTCATTAACTAGTTCAAGTATTACTTATGGTGTTGTGAATTCATTAGAAGGTAGTTTCAAGGGGATTTTCTTTAAAGATTTTTTGATTGGTGGTGATATTGAGAGTTTTATCAAACTCTTACTCCAGTTTGAATTTTTGGTATTCATCTTTATATTTGGATTCGTTATAAATTTTATATTGTTTGTATAGTTTTTCATAGTTTATAATACAAATTTATTTAAATTGTTATTTTTTTTGAAACTAACTTTATCTACAGTTTCTGGTTATATATCCTTCCTTATTGTATTTAAAACAAACAAATTTATTGGATTTTAAAAATTTATTATATTATAATTTATATTGATTTTAAATAACTCCTAGTTTTATAAAGGTTAATTTATAAGTAATATTAAAAACCTATTCTTAGCCATTTCATTACCATTAATTTTAAAATTTATTGTTAAATTGGGGTTGTTTTTAATTTAATCAATAATTATTCTGATTTTTTGATTTATAATAAAGACAGTTATTCTGATAAAATTATTAATTTCCAAAATTAAATTATTTTAATATTTTAAATTATAATATATTGGTTTTGCTATCTTTATAAAAAATATTATTAAATTTAATAATAAAAAATTATATTTTTTTATATATAAATTTTTTATTAATAGTTTTTTATCATATAATTTCTTGTTTTTATTGAAATTTAAATCTTTTTTTAATATAATAAAATAATTACTCATTATTATAATCTATAAGGGGGATATATTGATTAAATTTTTAGAAATAATTTTTTATTAATTTTTTTTATCAAAATTTATAAAATTTATAGAGGGTTTTTTTTTATTTATTCTTATATTTACAAATTTATCTGAGAAATTTGGTAAAAGCGGTATAATTAATAAAAATTAAAATAATGTTAGAAATTTCATAACATTATTAATATAAAGTACTTTTATTATATTTTTTGTGATAGATGTTGTAAGTGTTGAAGGTGGTTTTTTTAAAGAAGAAGGATGTGTAGCAAATTTTATATTCATTGTTAGGGAAATTTTTAAATCAAAAATCAAAAATATTGCTAAGTTATCTAAAAAATTAATTAAGTTTTGTAGGGGATTTTCTAAATTTAATTGGCTCTAGTAGTTTGATATTATTATAAAAAGTGTTTTATCAATTATTTTTGTAATGAGTGGGTTTGTTGTTGTTACTAGAAATTAAATCATTATCACTAAGATTCTTGTTAGGATCTTGTAGTGGTGATTGATGTTTTTTGCCCTTATCCTTAGGGGTAAACCTGGAGTGTATCTTGTTTTTGTATAGTAATTTTGGTTGGTTTGGTTCTAATAATCCAAAATCTTCATTTTTGTTTATGAAAATATATTTTTTAGTTGTTGTGTAGGTTTTAGTATGAGTATAAATAGTTATTATAATCTATTCTAATATTTGTGTTGCAACTTTTAGATTTCTTGAGTATCTGGAATTATTTATGAATGTAATATTTGTAGGTTTTTTTTTGGATTTTTTTGTTAATGTGGTTAGCTTTTCGTTGATTTGGATACTGGTGTTAACATATAATTTATCATCTTTCCAAAAGATATCATTTTCTCCATTTGGTAAATTTATAATTAATTTTAATTCTAATAAAAATAATACTTCTTTTAGTTATCTTTTGGAATATTTGTTGGTTTGGTTAATTTGATGGGTAATAAATTAGCTAGGATATAGGAATATGTTATAAAAAAGTACACAGTCTTTTTTGTCATCTATTATTTCATATTTTGATATAATAAAATCTTTAGGATCAAATTCTATTATTGATATATATATACTTCTCTGTTTAGATCTAAATAAAATCAATCAAAATATTATATTTCAATTAAGTTTGTTTGATTAAATACTAATCTCTTATTTTAAAATACCGAGTTCTCAAAACTTATAAAATATATATAACAATAATATCAAAAAATAATATATGAGATGTGTAATAATAATAAAAATTATAGTAAACTATAAGTCCATATTATATTTAAGTTAACCAATGAAAAATAAAAACTATTCATCAATCCTAACGATAATCTTATATACATAATAAAACTTTATACAAATATCAATAATCACTTATATGTATGTACATATATACATACTTAATCGCTTGTATGCATGTACATATATACATACTTAATCGCTTATACACATATGCATATATACATGCTTAATCGCTTATACACATATGCATATATGCATACTTGGTTGCTTGTACGCATATGCATATATACATACAAGTCTCATAGTACATAAGGGTTATATAACAAGATACCATAACAAAGTAGATAAGCACAAATATAAAAGGCGGATATTATATAACAAGCAGAACTAGGAACAATGTAGCGTAAAATAAGGTACAGGTATTTGTACTATCAAGACCATAGGTCTGTGACAAATTTATAATAAATTATTTGATCACCTTAACAATATGAAAGATATTCTTGAATATCAACTCAAACCTTAAAAGATTAGTATTTTTAACACCCTCAAACCTACAACTAAGAAGTTAAAAGTATATTATAAAAAAATTTATTACCCTATTAAATTATTTTATAATTTAGGTAATTATTTAAACTTTTAAACTAAATTTGATAATTATAGAATGTAAAATAAAAACTATAAGCAATAATATCAAGATAAGTTTTAATAGTTTTATCTAAAAAATTATAACAATCTTATAAATTACAAAAATAATAATAAAAAAGAAATTATATTTAAAACTAACAAACAACACTTATTCTAAAATTTTTTTAATTTTACAAAACATAATAATATAAGTGCTAAATATATAGAATTTAGAATATACTATGAGTAATCTTCAAACCCACAAAAAAAAAAAATTTTACAATTTTAGTAATTAAACAAAATTAAATTTCCAAAAATAACAAAAATAATATATAATATATTAACAGTTTTTTTTATTTTAATTATCTTTAAAAAAATTTTTAACATTATTTAAAACATTTTTCATTATTGTTAAAATAAAATAAATACTGCTACTCTAAAAGATATTATAATAACAAATTTTTTTTTTAAATAATTAGAAATAAATCAGTTTGAAAAAGAAAAAAAAGAAGAAAAAAAGAGCTTAAATAATTAAAAAAAAATCTAATTATAAAACAATTTATAACAAAATATAATTATTTTTCCTTTATTTATCTATAATAATTTCAAAAAAAAATTTAGTTTAACCAACTAATTTAATTCTATTTATAATATTAGTTAAATTAAAATCAGATAATTTTAAAATTTTAGAAAACAATAAAATTTTAATAAATAAAAAAAAGGAAGAAAAAAAAGAAAAAATAAAAAAAAAAAATCAATAAAANTTCAAGAAAAAGGGAAGTTAAGATTAGAAAAAAATAAAAAAAAGAATTATAAAAAAAGAAACTATAAAAAAAAAAGAAAATAAAGTTTAAATTCCAATTCAATCAAAAGGAAAAAGAAAGAAAAATATTAAATCTATTAAAATACCTATAAATAAAAGTTTAAAATAAGATAAAAAATTAAATTATCATATTTAATAACTATATATATATAATTGTAGATTTAGATTATAAAAGTAATTCATTTCCAATTATTTTTAATATTATATATTTTCTTATTTACATCAATTTTTTTAACCATTAGTATATATTTCTAAAATGTATTATTATAATAATAAATACTATCCTAATCTAATAAAAAATTTAGTATTAAGTTAGTAAGTAATTTAACATCATATTGAAATATAATATTAGCTCAATAATACCCCTTATATTTTTTTTCCCAATCAAAAAACTAATTTAAAAACGCCCAAATTAATACCCTGATTCAAAAAAATTTTCCAGGCTCGTTCCTCGCCTTCCCCGCCCGTTTTTAAACGCTGATATTAATAAAATAATTAAAAAAAAAGTTATTATTTATTTGATTTATTCTTATTTTTTAGGGGTAGGAATAAGATTAATAAATTATAAGTTGTTAACTATTTATAATAAAAAGATATAGCAAAGGCAGATAGTGTAAATTAATATTTAAATAAAAGAATTTTAATAAATAAAAATATTTCTAATAAGGGTAATAAGTTTTTAATTAGTTTAAATTTAAAAATTTTTAAACTATTTATAATATTAAATATTTTTAATAATAACTTTTATTAAAGAATAAATTTATACAAATATATACTAATATTAATAAATGGTTGTTTTAATAAAAGAATTAAAAAAGGAAAGTATTTTTTAAAGTATTTTTAAAAAGTTTTTATTTATATCTACTATATTAAATAGTTTTTTATCTATAAATAAATGTTAAATATTGATTTTTTTGTTAGCTAGGACTTTAATTTTTGTTATGAAGTTTTTACAAATAAATTAAATAATATATAGTGTTCGAAAAAATAAGCAATATACCCCGCCAAGAAGTACCTCCAACACAAATTTTGGTGAAAGGTACTTCTTGGCGGGGCATATTGCTTATTTTTTCGAACACTAATAATATATATTAAATAAGGGATTTATATTAATTTTGTGTTTTACTTATTTTTAATGAGTTTTTTAATTTGCTTGGTTAAATTCTGATTGAGAGTTTTATTATTACCAATATTATCTATTATCAGGCTAAAAAGCCTTCCCTCAAGCTCAAAGGATTTTAACATATCAAATACAGTCTGAGAGAGAATAAATCTTATATATGGACTTTAAATATACTTGAACTTTAATAAAATATTTTGTAATTTTTAATTAACATCAATAAAGTACTTCATAATAGTTATAAAAAAAAATGATTTAAAAATATTTAATAATTAATAATTAAAAAAACTTTTATATTAAAAATAAAATTTTTAAAAAATTTGATTTTATAATATTTTGGTTTTTTATTACTACTTTTTTAATTATATATACTAATGGGATTTTAAGTAATAATTTAAGAAGTTTTAAACAAAATTAGAAATTTAAATTACTAATTGTATTAAAACTTAAATTTAATATAAGAATTGATTTTAAATATTTAAGAAAAAAAGTTTTTTAATTAAAAAATATAACTTAATTAATAAAAGTTATTTTCTGGTATTATTTTACTACCATTAGTATGCCTTTAATTTAAAGTAAAATTAATATTAATTTTAGATTAGTTTAATTATTAAATTAAAATAAAAATTATTTATTATTTAGATTTTTAAAATTTTTAAAATTTTTAGCTACTAAGGTAATTAATTATTATCTTTATATTTATATTTAATATAAAAAAATATTAGATAAAATCTTAATAAATTTTATAAATAAGTTTTAGATTTTTAGTTTGGATATAAGCTATTTAATAAAAAGAATGCTAGATACTTAATATTTGATATTTAAAATTTTATTATAAATGCAAAATTTTACTATTTGGTCTAATAATTAATATAAAATATAAAATTATATTATATTAATTATTAAATTTCTTATATTTTGTAAGTTTGTAAATATAGTACTATTTATAAAAAGAAATTTTAAAATTATAAAAAAAAATATATTTATTAAAAGTAGCTTAAAATATAGTATTAGAAAATATTTTAATTTAAATAAGAATTAATTCTAATTTAAAAGATTTATAATAAATAGATTTAATTATTAAATAAGAATTTATTTACCATTATATTCTAATTTTTATTAATATATTTTTAAAAAATATCAATATCTTTTTATATTAAAAAATATAATAATTGGATATTTTTTGTTATATTGCAGCTATTTTTTTTCTCTTATGAAATAAACACCTTCAGCAAGTATAAAATAAATTAATTTAGGTTTTATTAAATATAATAATAAGGGATTACTATTATAAATTAAAAGAATATTATTTACATATTTTTTAAAATTCTATATATAAGACTTTAGTTAATAAAAAAGTATAATTTCTACTAAGAACTATTTATTTCTTATATATTTTATAAATATATACTAATAGTATAAAAAGAGTAATAGAAATAAAGTAATATATAAAGAAATAAAAAATAAAAAATTTAAAAATATCTTATTTTATTTCAGAGTTTATAGATAATATAAGCTTATATATTTATTTTAAATAAAAATATAGTTATTTAAAATATTTCTATTATTATAAAAGTAGTTTTATTAGTTTATCTTCCTTCTTATTATTAAAAAATAAAATTATTTTGGATTTTGGATTTGAATTTCCATTTCCATTTTTATTTTTTTAGTTTTTTTTTTTTTCTGAATCATAATTATTAAATTTAGGATCAAATNATGTTTTTATAATAATATCTATTTGAAAAAGACTATTAACCTTTTTTTTTTTAAATAAACTTATTTTCTCTGATATAATATTACCGATTACTTTTTTTTTATTTTTTTTAATAATAATACGACTTTGAGCTTAGTAAGCAATAAATAAAAAAAAAATGTTAAAAATATAAAAAATGTTAAAAATAAAGAAATATTAGTTAAAATTTTATTTTAATTTACTAAATTAGTTTAATTAAAATGGATAGAAGAAAATAAAAAATAAAAAATTTGATTGTCAGGCCTCGCTTATGTCAGGCATGGTGTGGGCTGTAGCGTGTGGCTGTGATAATAACATAGATATAAGATCTTCAGACCTTATAATCCATCTATATACTTTATAATTAAATTATTGTCCAATACTATTCACAATCTTTTATTCTGAGCTCATATATATATAAACATCCTTATAAACAACAAAAATCAACTCTTTATCTATTAATTTAAGTTTATTCCTTATTATATGTTATTTTTTACATTTTTTTGCTTAAAGCCTGATATTTTAATAGATTATATTTTTATTTAATTTTTTTTTTTTCTATTATATATAAGCGAGAGTTTGTGAGTATCTAAATACTTAAAAAAAAGTACACAATCTTATACTTCAGTTTATAGTAATATTATGATAAATAGAATAATCCTATTTTAATTATCTTAATTAGAAAAAATTTTTCACATTCTACTACCTAGTAAGTACCAATCTTATGTAATTTCTCACATTATTTTAAAAATTAAAAAAAATGATTTAACCTATAATATAATAATAGAATATATTAAAATAATTAATTAACCCAATACATACCATAACAAAAAAAAGAAGCTTAATACTTAATTTAATTAAAGTAAATTATATATTATTATAAATATAAAAATTTTTAAAAATTAAAAAATATACTAGATTCTCTTTATATTTAACCTATTACAAAGTATTGTAGTTAACTAAACTATACTATATATTATATAAATCATAACAAAAAAACATATAAAAGTATTTATAATTTAAAAATCATTTAAAAAATTATTAATTAAATATTTTAAAAATCTTAATAAAAAAAAATAATAAAGAATATTATTTATAAAATTAAATAAAATAATAAAATGCTTAATTATATAACTCACTTTAATTTACTATGTAATAAATTATTAAAATAGAGTAATAAAACCTTTTATTTCCTTTATTATAAAAAATTAAAAAAGAAAATTTAAAAAATTATTATATTTATTTTATAATAACTTGTTTCCTTAAACAAATTTATAAAGCTAATAATCAAAATTAAAAAATTTTAAAAAATATTCAATTTAATTTATTTTTATTTAGAATTTTATATAAATAATATTTTATAATATTTTGTATAAAAACCTGCAGTCAATTTATACCTAAATATAATAAATCTTAATATATTCAAAACCAAAAACATTTCTACAAAAAAATTTAAAAAAC
>JAJTUB010000122.1:0-15051 GCA_036971345.1 Dactylellina drechsleri | reverse complement strand
AAAAACAGTAAAAAAAATAGATTTAATATTAAAACTTCTAATATTAGAAAAAATAAGTAAATTTAAATTATAACTAAGTATAATACACCACAGTAATCTATTACTAACTAATTATTCACCTTATTTTATAATTAAAATTAATATTATCTAGAATAATAATTTTATACTGATTAAAATATTATTAAATTATAATACTTCGTCAAATTTTATATCTACACAATTTATCATAGAAAAAAAAATTTTAATAAAAATAAAAAATACTTATATCCTATTAGAATTATTTAATAAGATTATAGTCACTAGTAAAAATGTAAAATACCACACTAAACCACTACAACTTAATATAAACAAAATTAGAGAAAATATTTAATTTAAAATTATTAATATAAAAAGTTATGATATGATTCTAAGTTTACCATAGTTGGAAGCCAACAACCTAAATATAAATTGGACCAAATATTACATTATTTTACAAAAGAATATGAGATATTATATTATGATAATATCTATGATTTTAACTGCCGAATTCTTAACTAATCTTAATAATTCAATAGTCATAAAAATTATTCTATTTTTATTATAATCTTATAAATTATTTTGTAATGTTTTAAAGTAATATTATGATTTTGCAGATTTATTTTTGGATAAAATAACAAACTAGTTACCTGCACAATAATTTTAGAATTATAAAATTCTTTTGAAATAAGAAACTATACCTTTTTTTAAACTAATTTATAAGTTATCCCTACTAAAAAATAAAATATTATATAATTATATTTAAATAATAAGGGAAAAAAAATTTATTAAAAAAAGTAAGTTGTTAACAACTATACCAATACTATTTATTAAAAAAAAAGATAGTAGTTTAAGATTATATATAAATTATTATAGCTTAAATAAAATTATAATTAAAAATCATTATTTATTACCTTTTATTGATATTTTTTTTGATAAATTATGAGCTATAGTAATATTTACTAAATTAAACTTAAAAAAAGTTTACAACTTAGTACAAATTATAATAAAAAATAAATGGAAAACTATTTTTAAAATTTAATATAAATTATTTAAATATTTAATAATATTTTTTAGACTTATAAATGTATTAGTAAGCTTTTAGTCGTTGTTTAATATATTATTTCATAATTTAATTAATAATTTTGTTATAATTTATTTTGATAATATATTAATATTTTTAAAAAATATTTAAGATTATCTTATACATGTATACACCATCTTATAACAATTAAAAAAAGCAGGATTATTAATAAAAACAAATAAATACCAATTTCATATAATAATAATCAAATTCTTAAGGTTTATTATATTGATCTGCAATTTTTTAATAAATTTAAAGAAAGTTAAATTAATTTATAATTAGGAACTATTAATTAATATTAAAAAATTATAATTTTTTTTTAGATTTTTTAATTTTTATATATATTTTGTTACAAAGTATGGTATACTAATAAAACTCTTTATAAAATTATTTAATAAAAAAATACTATGGAATTAAAGAGAAGAATAAATAATTATGTTTACTTATATAAAAAAAAAATTTTATATTAATATAATATTATTATATTTTGACTACTTACGAGTTATTATAATTGAAATTAATATTTTTAAATTTAATATAAATACATATTTCTTATAATAAAACAAAACTAATATATAAAAATTTATATATTTTTATAATAGAAAAATAATACTTGCAAAAAAAAATTATAAAATTTTTAATTAGGAAATACTAGTAATTATAAAAATACTTAAAAAATAAAAAGTATACTTATATAATCTTTTATTTTAAGTTATTATATATAATAATTATAAGAACTTAGAATATTTTATAACCTTAAAATAATTTAATATAAGGTAGATTAGGTGGTTATTATTATTAGTAAATTATAATTTTAAAATTTAATATAAATTAGGAATTAAAAATATTAAAATTAATATTTTTTTATATTAATTTATATTTTAAGATAATTTAAAATTAATTAATTTATTTCTATTATTATTAAAATTAAGATAATTATTAGGAATAATAAACATTAAACTATAGATTATTGTAAATATAAAAAATAAAATTTCTAATAATATTAATATTTTTATTAAAAAATATAAGAAAATGTAAAAGTATAATAAATTATAAATATAATAAATTATAAAAAAATAAAATATATAAAAAGATATTATTTAAAAAAAAGTAATATATTAGTATTCTAAGACTAATTCTATATATTTAATTTATTTAATTTATAAAAGGAAATGATGTACTATATATATGATACCTTTTTTATAGATTACTTTAATTATTGCAAAATAATTGAACTATTTTTTAAAAACTATTATTTTCCAGGATTTACTAAATTTATTTATTAATATATTATAAGTTATAATGTATACTAATAAAATAAAATAATATAAAAATCAATTAAAAATAAACTACTATTATTATTAATTTCTAATATATTGTAGTATAATATTTTGATGGATTTTATTATAAAACTACTAAAATTTAAAAATCTAATATTAAATAATAGCTTGCTATAATATAATATTATTTAAGTAATAATTAATAGATTAACCAAGTATACTTATTTTATTTTCTATAACAAATTATAAATAAATGAATTTATAGAATTATATATCTATTACTTATTATATAATAATATTCTCAAAGATTTTGTATTAAATTAAGGTAAAATATTTATTTCTAAATTTATTATAATTTTTTATAAGGCATATAATATTAATAGAAATATATTAACAATTTTTTATTTTTAAACAAATAATTAAATAAAAAAAATAAATTAAATATTAGAATAATATTTATAAAATTATTATAACTATTAGTAAAATAACTAGTGCAAACTACTATTTTTTATAATATTTACTTATAATAATATATTTTAAGCTACTATAAAAATAATATTATTTTTTATAAAATATAGATTTTACTTCAGATTTAGTATCAAAGGTAGTATAATAATATATACACCTACAATAAAAGAGAGAATAAAAAAACTTAAAACAATATATAAAGCCTATTATACTAAAATAAAACAAACCCAAAATAAACAAGTAAAATATTATGATAAATAATAAAACAAGATACTAAAATATAAAATTAACTAAAAAATTATATTATTTAGTAAAAATATTTAAATTAAAAAATTTAATTATAAACTAAAATATAAATATTTAAGTTTATGGAAGATTATTATTTATATTAGTTCACATACCTACAAATTGGTTATATTTAGATTAATGTAGTAATATAAAATTTTTTATATTTTTTTATTAAAATTATATATTATTAATAAAATTTATTTAACTTATCCTAAGCCACAATCTGTTAAAATAAACAAAAAAAAAAAAAATATAAAATTAAAAAAATTTTTATAATAAAGAAATTTAAGAAAGGATTAAGATTATAAATTATAATGATCTATTATTTAATTAAATAGAAAGGCTAGTTACTAGTAAATTTAACTTAAAAATCAGAGGAAAATATTATATATATAGAAATAGTATTAAAATAATTTAATTTGAAGCTTGTGTTTACTTATAGTAGAATTTGATTAAAAATACAATTATGCATAGGATAACTTTATGTATTTATTTTTAAAATAAACTTAAGAAAAATATATTATATTAATTTATAATTTAAAATCTAGTATTTTTTTTTTTTCCTTTTTGGACTAATTTTTGTATTCTTATATTTTTTATAGTAAATTGGTTTTTTATAATTTTTTGTGTAATAAGTTGTATTATCTTTATCTTTATTTTTATTACTATCTTTATTTTTATTTTTATTTTTATTTTTATAAGTATAAGAAGTAATTTTAGTTAGGTTAGTTTTTGTTGTAGCGAATTGTCCTATTTTATTTTTAGGTACTATTTTGGTAAGTATTTTATTAAGTTTTCAAGTTGCCTAAACAGAAAATTTCATGTTATTAAAATAATTTATTATATTTGTGTTTATAATACTAGGTGGTAGATTTTTAAGATTTTAAATAGTTTTTAATTTGTTTTTTATTATAATAAGCTGTGTTTTAATAATAATAAATTATACTTTATAATTAATTATAATACTAGGAATTTAAAATTTTTTAAAAATAATTTTAGCTAGTACTAATATAATTTTGAAAAAAATATATTCCTAAATAGGGTAATTGATAATGATATTATAGTTAATATATATTATTAAGATTATTAAATAGTTTATTATAACTAGGTTTAGTATACAAGGTTTTATAACTATGGTAGTTGTGTTAGAAATAATACTACCAAAGTGGTATATAGTGTTTTATTTTTTTTAATAATGGATATATTAATTAAAGCTATTTTAATAATAAGTAAAACTAGATGTAAAATATTCATTATATTTATTAATTAAAGGGTTTACTAAGATTGATAATTGTAGTTTTGGTTAAATTGATAAGATATATTTTTAAATAGCCAGCTATATTAAAAGCAAGTTATATTAAAGAAATATATATTAATATAGAGAGTAAGGAAGATGGAATAAAGTTATTTTATAATATATTAAACTATAATAAAATAAAATAAAAAAAGAAGAAAGAGAAAAAAAAGAAAAAGCTAGAAAAAATATTCTTTTATAAAATTATATACTATTTAAAAAAATAATTATGATATGTAAGTAATTATATTGTATTGTTATATGTCTATAAACAACTTTCCTTTGTTCTTTATTTTTATTAAATTTTAGTGTGTTGTAAGAATTTATAAAAAACTAAATAAAACAAACAATACAAGAAAATATTATAAGCATAAAAAAATATAATAAAAAGAAATATAATTATTTGTAAGAGTATATAATGATTTAGAGTATGTAAAAAAGATATTTATATTTACATTTTAATTATTTCTTTATAATATTAGATTCTTAGTATTGATATTCTAAATCCAATACTAATTACTAAAACTATAATATTACTACTTAAACTTAAAACCACCTACAATAATATACAAAAAATAGTCCTTCTGATCATTGCGCTTGTTATAATAGAGAAATAGTAAAAAAATATATATTTACAAGATGAAGTGATAATTTTTAGTTATTAATTTAATTAAATATCCATTTTTCTTATAATATATAATTTAGTATAAAAAAAAAGGATATCAAATTTTGCTTATATTAGGTGTAGCACAAGTTATGGCATGTAGCTATGATAATAATATGGATATAAAATTTTTGAATTTTACAATCTATTTATATGCTTTATGACTAAGTTACTATCTAATACTGCTTACAATCTTTTATTTCGAGCTTATGTATATATAGATGTTTTTATAGATAACAAAAATTAATTTTTTATTTATTAATCTAAGTTTATTCCTTACTGTACATTATCTCTTGTGTCCTCCCGCTTGAGGCCTGACATTGATTTTTTTATAAAATAAAAATATTTACTAATACTTCAAAAATAATTTTAAAATTTAAGCCTTATATATTTTTGTTATATTTAATTATATTATATAGATGATAATATAAATAAGTAATATATTTATATTTATATGAGATTCTATTTTAAATCTTATTTTTATTCAAACCCTTGTTGTATAATTCGAATATATGATTAAAATTAACTTTAAATTTACTTTTTATAACTATTTTCTAATTTTACCAAAACCAAGAAATATTTTGTTCATTAATATAAAATTATTATTAAATAATGGGATACTCTGTTATATTCTACCTAATTTATTTATTTAATTTTTTTTATACTTATATTTATTGATTGTTTACTCTTTTTCTAAATATTTATACTTATATCTTATATATTATTAAAATAGTTAAAAAAATTGCTAAATTAATTGTAGTCTTTACTACTAAACTGCTTATGTTTAAAAAAAGAAGATTAAAGGTATTAATAAGAGTCCCTGCTACAGCAGCAAAAAAAGCAACAGCAAAAACCAACACCTATACTCAAATTTTAAATATATAATATTTAAATTTAGCTTTTATTATATTTATTAATAAATTTAATAGATAAAGCAATTTATAAATGTAATTTTTATTAAAAGTATGGTGATAAATCTTTTATTTAAAAAAAACTTTTGTAGTGTTTGGCTCATAAATTGTATAATAGTATAATTCCAGATTAGAGTGCGATATGGGGCAGGTTAAGTTGGTTTCTAAATGGTCAAAACCACCTACAGATCAGTTTTTAGATAATCAAAACCACTTATAAATCAGTTTTTAAATAATAGAAACCACTTATAAATTAATTTTTAAATAATCAAAACCATTTACAAATTAATTTTTCTTTAAAAAAAAAAAAACTAAAAATAAGTTTAAAAATTATTGAAATTATAAAAAACCATTTTGCCAAAAAACTGTAAAACCACAAAAAAAAGTAATTATATCTAAATTATACTAGTTTATATATAGATTTAAGCATTTTCTGTATAGATCCACATATAAAATAATACTTTCACTTTTATTACTTAAATCAAAAACTAAGAAACTCAAAATATTAAATTAAAAATTTCCAAAATAATTATAAAGAAATAAAAAAAAAATTAATTATATCAAATTATTTTAGCTTAGGGGTTTATAGTTATATTCAAATTTCACTTTTTATTATTAAACATATTCTAAATAAATATTACCATTTTCAATATTAAGATTTTGTTTTCCAATAATACCAAATTTTTAATTTCCATATCCTCTACTATTTTTTTAGAATATAACTCTAATCTATAAAAACTTTTTATAATTATAATAATTTTAATCATTTTAGCACATAAGTAGAATTTTCTCCAAATTATAATATTTTTAGTTTAATTAAAAACCTATTCTACATTAATAAAAACAACTTATACACTAAATACATCCCATACCATTTATAATAATACAAAATATCCCTATCTATACACCTTCCACCAATTAATTAGTAATAAATCTATTTTAACCTAATAAAAATTAAAATTAAAATTAAAATTATTCCACATGTAAAATAACAGTAAGTAGAAATACCATTTTTAAATTTATTACTAACTAATTAACATAAAACTCAACTTCATTCAAATTTTCATTATCTTCCGTCAATTTAAAGCAACTAGTAACTTAATAATCTAATTTAAAAAAAAATATTATAAAATTCTTTATTTAAATTAAATAGATAAAAACAAAAAAATTTTTAAAAACTTTTAAATCATTTAATAGTATTACTTAAGATTTCTTTATATATATAATTCTTCTTATAATATTATAAAAAGTTATTATAATATTTAACTTTAAAATCCTTACTCCAATTTTTTAAAATATAGAGAAATAATTTAATTTATAAGTTAAAAATAATACCAAAATTATATAACCTGCCTCTTTCATTATTAATTTTATTATAATATTTATTCAACTTCTCTTTATAGCATAAAAGAGGATTTCTAAGTAATTTTTTCTAATTATCAAATATTAATTTAATTCTTTAAATATACTTCTCTAAATAATTAAACAATTTATTGTAAATATATCAAACATTACATATCCCAGGCTATTTTAATTTAAAGAAAATATTTATAAATTTATAAAAAAGTTAAAAAATCCCAATTACAAATTGGATGTGCTTAAGTTCCTCTTTAATAAAAATGTAATAATTCTAATTTTTATTTTTTAATAATTGAATTTAATTTTTAATAATAGGGGTCAGGCACATAAAATAGATTAATATTAGAAAAGTGAAATTCCAATAAGTTGGTATATCTAAAAATAATTTAACAATCAGGATTAATTTAATTATATCAATTTTTTTTTATAATTATTTTTGGACTTCAGGTTTGAGCTAGATAAATTTAAATTGTTTAAAATAATTTGGTAAAGTTATAATCATCTGATAAAGCATTTAAATTTAAAATTATGATAATTATATTTTTTTTAGTCATTTTTTATTATAAAAAATTAATATTACTTTACAAGTAAAGAACTTATCATAATAAATAATCAATAAAATATAAACAATAAATCTTTTAATTTATCTAATTCCTTAACACAAAATAATTCTTAATTAAGGTTAAAAAAGAGGCCTTTAATACCACTAATAAAAACATTTACAACTAATTAAATAACATAAACAATATAAGATAAATAATTTTATTTATTATCTTAAATAAAAAAGAGCTTAATTACTACTTTTACTAAATTTTCATTTAATTACTAAATTTTATTTTTATCAAAATCACTATCAATATCCAACAACTCATAATTTTTAAAATATTAAATAAACTCTTTAGCTATTATTTTATTATTACTAACACTATTAGTAATAACAGCATATAACCTATCTATTAAATTATAAATTTTAATAATATTAGTAACAACTTTAATAATATAAAAATCAGTATACCTTTCAATTAAATACTCAAACCCAATTAATACTTTTTATAAATTTTAAGCATCATCAATCTAAAAAATTATAATAATAATAAATACCATTTTATTTAAAAAAATTTAAGCATCCAATAAAAAAGATATTTTTTAATTTATTAAAATCTTCTTTTTAAAGGTATCTATGATATCCTCTAGCTAATCTTCAAGTATAATTTTCAATTTTTTAATAAATAATATCTCAATACTTAATAATAATATATCCAAAAAATTATAAAATTATAAATTATTAAAAAATCAAAATAAAATATTACTATTTATTATTAACTTAAAAAGCAGCTATCTATAGTTTTATTTTAAGAATTTTAGCCATTCATCTTTTTAATAACCCAAATTTTAAATAAAATTAGATTTGTTTTATATATGGAATAATACTAACCCATTTATAATATAATATAATTTACTACATTAAACTTAATAAATAAAAAGGTAATTAATTTTTATCCAATTTTTTTTAATATCTGTTTACAGTGATTAGATTTTAAATACCCTTTTATAAATAATATCCTATTACTACCATTATAAGAGTATGCAAGAAATATATTATAAATTAAGTACAAAATACATAATTTTCTTATATATTTATAAATAATCTTTTCAAAATCTTATTAAATAAAAAAAATTTTAGAAAATTTAAAATTTGAGATTTAATATAATTTATCATCTTTATTTGTTATTTACCAAGTTTTAATTTAATTAATTAACTATTACTAATTTTTAATTTCATCTTTACTTTTAATTATAAAAATAATAAATTTATGATTAACTATCAGCTGGAGGTTGGTCAATGGATCAAAAATCATAAATTTAATCTAGGAGAACATATTTAATTTTTTTAAAAAAAAAAATTAAAAATAAAAAAAATTTATTATAAAAAAAAAAAAAATTTTTATTATAAAATTAAACTATTCTATTACTATTATTAACTTGGTTTAGGGTGGTTTGGGTCAGTTTAATTTAATTTAATTTAATTTAATTTTTTTCACAGTATTTATATATTATTTTACAAGTAAAATAACATATAAAATAACTTTTTTTTTTTAATACAATTTTAGAAAATTAAAAATATAAAAAATAAAATTTATTTATTTCAACTAAAATCTAAATCATTTCCATTAAAGATATTAAAGTATTAGTATACTATTTTCTAAATATACAAAAAAATTAAAATATTAATTTTTTAATTTTAAATCTCTTAATTTAAATATCCCATATTATCATCATTATTATCTACAGATTCTTTAATCTCATTTATTAAATTTATATCATCCTTATCTATATTATCTTTCTTATATCATTTTTTAAAATCCTTCTATTAAATTAAATATTAGCTTACTTTTAATTATTTATTTTTTAAAAATTCTCCAAATATACCTATACCCAAAAGTTAATCAAAACTAATTTTAAAAAAATCACTTTTCTTAGTTAAATTAAATTTTTTTTTTTAAACTTATTTAATAAATAACCAGTCTTTCTGATCAAATTTTTTAATAAAAGTAAAGTAATAATTTTTTAAAAAAAAGTAATAAATTATTAAGATTATTTTTTTTTAAATAATATAAATTTTAATTATTTTATTTTATAAACTTTTATTTAAATATTTTTTAGTTTATTTAATAAGATTTATTTTTTAATTAATAATATTAAATTTTTAAAATTTTAAACTCTTTTTTAATTTTTATTTAGCAGCAAATTTCTTTTTTATAAATTTATTTTTAATATTTAATTTTATTTTATTTTATTTACTTTTTGATTCTCTAAACTTTTTTTAATAAGTAGTATTTAAAGAAAATATATTAGATTTTTTTAATAATATTTTAAATATATATATTCTTTATCACAATTTTATTTAGTATAGTTGGTTTAAATATAAAAAAATTTAATTTTATTTAGGAAATTAAATATGTAGGGAAAGTAAGTCTATAAATAAATTAAAAAAAATAAAATCTAGTTATAAACTACCCCTTTTTTTATAAACTTAAACAAGCCTCTTTTTTTTTTATTTTAATTAAAAATATTATATATATTTACTTAAAACAATTTTTTTATTATTATAAATAAATTAATATTATTTATTTTATATATTTATTCTTATGTTTTTTGTGCGAAAATATGTTTTTAGTATTATATATTAAAGAATAATAGATTTTAAATAAGATATATACAAATTTACACTAATAAAAACTTATAGTATAAGATTTTATAATATAAAATTTTATATTTAGTAAATAATTAATATTAATTATTTTAAATACAATATTTTGTATTCTTTGAATAAAAAAATTAGTTATATTAATATATTATTTATAATATATTATATCTCTAGGATTTAAAATTGCTTAATATTTAAATCAATCTAGATTTATAAACTTATTATATAAATATAATAAAGATTTATTTTTAATATTTTAATTTTTAATTAAATTTAGTTTTAAAAATAATCTATTTAATAATTTATATAAGATTAAAATTTATAAATCCACTTTATAGTTATATATTTTAAATATTAAAATTTTTTAAATATTAAAATAATTTTAAAAACAAAAACTATTATTAAATATAAATTTATTAAGTTTAGAATAGTAATTTTAATAAAAAATAGAAAAATTTTTAAAACAATGTTTTTTAGAAAATTATAATAAAATAAATTAAAAAGTAAATTTATTATTAAATTATTATTTTATATATAAAATAATTCCTTTTTTTAACTAAATATAGTGGTTACTTTTTAAAAAATTAAAAAAATATAAAAATATATTAATTTTCTAATATTTAAATTTATTTTTATTTGTTTATATTATAAAATTATATAGGATTAAATATATAATAGTAAAAACTTAAGATAAAAATAAAATACTTTAAAAATTATATAAAAAATTATAGAATATTTTATTATTAATTATTTTAAATATAAATATTTTTTTTAATAAATATATTTATAATAAATACTAATTCTTTAATATACAATAATAAATAAATTCATAATTTATACAAATAAATAAACTATTATATACAAAAACAATAAATTATATCATTATATTATGTATATTTTAATTCTTTAAGTTGATAATGTTTAATTAAGTAAATAATATTTAATTTTTTATAATAATATGTTTTTTAATTTACTTTTGTTTTTATATTTATAATTTATAAAGTTTAGTACTTAATATTCTTAAAATCTAATACTTTCATTTTATTATATATTAATTTAATAATAAAATTATGTATATAGGAAATTATATTGTTCAAATATTTAATAGTTTATTTTTATTAAAAAAATTTATATATTATTTTATATGTAGATTAATATTAATAATCTTTATTAAAACTTAATTTTTTATTGATAAATGGGAAACCATCAATTTTTGAATAATTTTTAATTTGAATAAAAATAACCTAGTAATCTTTTATAACCTATATTAAATTATTTAGCAGTTCCCCATAACTTATTTTAAATTATTTAACAGTTCCTTATAATTTATTTTAAACTATCTAGCAGTTCTCCATAATTCTTCTCAAACTGACCCAATCCGCTAGTTTCTGGGTTAAAACCAACCCATGTCGCACTCTATTCCAGATATAAGATGGGGTATAAGAATTTTAAAAATTCTATAAACAATTATTAAAATATTTATAATTAAATTCTTTAACAGTAAGATTTTATTTATAGTATTTTTTTATTCTATTAGTATATATTCTAACTTTATTATTATTATAGAAACTATTTTTATTTAAGAAAATAATATAATAATTAATAATAGTACCTTAAAAACCAACTCCACCAATTACATTATTCTTTAATGAAAAAATTTTAAAATTATTAAAAATCTATGATAATAAAAAAATAGTAGCCAGTAAGCTATTTATTTTAATAAAAATAAAAACAATAATAATTCAAGTTTAAAAAAAATAAAAAAATATATTTAAAAAAATAAACTTTATATTCACTTAGAACTTTAGCTTAAAAGTTAAAATTATCCAATTTTAAATAAAAAAAAAAGAACCTATAAAGCTAAATATTTTATACTTTAATTTAAACTTAACTAAACAATAAAAATAAGATGGAATTATAAAATTATAATAATAATAATAAGAACTAGTATAACTTTCACTCATTAAATTTTAAAAATAAATATAAAAAAAAATATATATAATATTTAAAATAAAAATAATATTTTAATTAATTCATATTTATAATTATACTAAGAATAATTTGGATAATATAATAAGAATAAGTATGTAATAAGCTCACTTATCTAATATAAGTAAATATATAAATAATTAATAATCTAAAAATTAGAATATAATTTAGGATAAATTTTTATAATTTCTTGGTATTAGTATTAATTTTCTATCTAGATTTCCAGTTTTTATTCACAAAATTATTTATAATTTTACTATTTCTAGAAATTTTATTATTTTAATTAAAATTTATATTTAACATCCACATCATATTTTTATAACTAGTAGGTATATATTTTTTTAATTTATTATATATAAAAAAAATATTTGTTAATTATACTTTTAAATTAGGAATTATAAATTAAAATTTTTTAATTTAAAATAATATAATAATATAATTTTTAATATTTAATTTTTTAATTTATTTAAAATTATATAATAATTTATTTATATAGTTTTTTTTAAACTATTAGTATATATTTATAAAAATATATTATTATAATAAAGAAAACCTACTTTGAACTAAAAAAAAAAATTAGAATTAAGTTAAGGAGTAATAAAAATTTATATTAGGATATTTCTCTGACTTAGTAAGATATCAGCTTTTTTTTTTCTCAGTAAAAAACCTGGGTTAGGGAAGGGTAAATTGATTCTCTGACTTAAAAAATTTTTCTAGGCTCGTTCCTCGCCATCCCCGGTATATTTTAAACACTGACTGGTTTTGTTAAAGTTATATATATTATTATTTAAAATATTATATTTTACTTTAGTAATTTATATAAGTATGAACTAACTGCAGATAATTTCAAAATTTTTGTATTTCATATACTAATAGTTATATTTAATTGATAAATATATCTTGAGTTTTGGATGGTGTTTTATAAAGTTGAAGGCTTATTTCTGACTAATATGGTTTGGATTATTGTTATTACATGCTTTGAGCAGTTTGTTTGCCATATCTTTAATACTACAGAGCCTAGGGTGAAAAAATTGTATATACAAGTCAAGTATATATTGGATAATTATCTCCTTTTCTAGTTTAATTAGGTTTTATAAATTAGGTATGGTATCATATTAAGATGACAATCCTTTAGCTTGTTGATATACATCAGCAAAAAATCTGAACCCCCCAGAGGTCATTATGTGGAGCACAGGAGGCTGACAGGGATATAGGGAGGTTATTATATAATAACAGGAGGCCAATACTAATCTTAATACACCTCATCAAAATTTCAAAGTAATTAGCCGTGGATATCTACTTTTTAAAGTTTAATACAACCTTCTTATAATATTAAATTAATATAAGCTCTTTTTTAACTTCCTATTATTCTTCATTTCTTTTTTTATATTATATTCTTTTAGAATATTTTAGTTTTTCTATAAATATACTCCGTCCAATACAATAAAACTAAAGAATAATAAATATAAAACTAATAATTAATATTAAAATGATATATCTAATCTCAAACCACTGTATTTAGAATCTATAATATAAGTAGTAGTTTTTATCAAACTACCAACATCAACTAATAATTTAAAAAAATATTAATATACTAAATCAGCTACTAATCTTGATTATAAAAAAACCATAAAAAGAAGGTTAATAAAATTTTAATTAAAATCTATAGGTCCTTTAGTATTTTTAGCTAATCTTATAAAAATTTCTCTACCTAAAAAAAAATCTAATAAAAACTTATTATCTAAATACAAAAATCTAATTTTTAAAAACAAAAATTCGGTTTTTTTCTTTAATAATTTTGTAATAAAATCTAGCCAGATATCCTCTAGATAGAAGTATACACTTAAAATTTAATAAAAAATACTAAACTAAATTTAATATTTATTAAAATTATTTATAAATTCTTTTTTTTTATAATTTAAATATTATAACTATAAGTTAATATTAATTAAATATATTATTATATTAAAAATTTTTATTTATATTTAATAAGTATTATTAGGAATACTATACTAAATATATATAATCTAAACTATCTTAATACTAACATTTAATTAAACAAAATTAAAATTTTATTAGATATTAAATTATTAAAATATTTTATAAAAAAAAAAATTATAATTAATTTTCTTATTAATAAATGTTTATAATTTATTAATAAATATTTATAAACTCTTTTTATACATCTAATAATTTCAAAAATTTTAATTTATCAATATTAGAATTTATAAAAAAAAAAAGAAATTAAAAAATTAAATTTTATAAAAAAATTAAATTCTAGGATTTTAACATAGATCGCCACATATATTTAAATTACATTAAAATTATAGAAAAAAGATATCTATAATTAAAAAATTAATTTTAAAATTATAAATAGTTATAATAAGATTTTTAATATTTATTATAATATTTTTATAGTTAATTAAAATTTAGCAATTTTTAATAACTTATATATTAACATAACCAATTAGGTTTAGGAGAAACTAATATT
>JAJTUB010000121.1:25831-55151 GCA_036971345.1 Dactylellina drechsleri | reverse complement strand
TTTTTTATTACTATTATTTTTATTATTATTTTTATTATTATTTTTACTATTTTTACTATTATTTCTACTATTTTTATCATTATTCCAGTTATTATTTTTATTATTATCCATGCTATTATTTTTTTTTTCCTTTTCTTCTTTTTTTTTTTTTTTTTTTTTTTTTTTTTTTTTTTTTTTTTTTTTTTTTTTTTTTAATTTTTTTTTTTTTTTTTTTTTTTTTTTTTTTTTTTTTTTTTTTTTTTTTTTTGTATTTATCAAAGTCTTTAAATATATTTTTATTATTATCATCTGCATTAGCTAAAATGTAATATTTATATTCTTGAATAATGATTTTATTTATAAGTATTATTTTTCCTTTTTATACTTACTTTAAATATAAAAAAGCTTTATCAGGTTTACTTAGGTAAATAGTAAAATTATAGGTTATTTTTATAAGTTTATAATAAAACTTTATATCTTTAATTATTAATATCTGGCACCTTTTGAAGAAAGTTATTTTAATTATAACTATACTATATAACTATTTAGGATTTAATTTTAAATATAATATTAAATTTAATTATTTATTTATAAATTGGAGGATAAGAAATTGTTTTGTAATTTTTTATAAGGTTACTAAAACTAAAACTTAAATTTTATTAAAATAAATATTATAATTGTATATAACTTTATATATTAAATAAGTAAATATAATCTAAGAAAATATAAGATTAATATTAGCCTAAGTTTAAATAATTTATTATAAAATATTCTTTATTAAAAAAAAAGTTAGTATATATGTAGAGTAATATTTATAAATTTTAATTAAATTGTATATATAGTTTATAATTTATATTTTTATAATATTTTTAATAAATAATTGTTATTAATTTAATAGGTGCTTTTCTAAAAGTTTTTTTTCTATTGATAATTCTAGTTAAAGCTTTCCCTTTTCCTTTTCCTAAAATTAATTTAATTGGTACCATAATTTAATTATATAATTATTTTAAAATTATATAATAATTAAAAATTTATTAATAATATAAGGAAGATATTACTATAAAGGTAAAATATGGAATTAATAAGTAGATTAGAATATTAATAAAAAAATTTTTAGAAAAAGGAAAATTGGTAAAGATATAACAAAATTATAAAGTAAAAAATATTATAAATTTAAATTAATTTAAAAATTGCTTAAGCACTAATTGTAGCTTATTATTTTATTAATAATATAAATTATAATATTAAATTTAAGATATTAGAACTAATAAATTTTAATTAATAATAAAGAGTAAAACAATTATACTTATAATTAAAAATAAGGATTAATAAATTATTTAAATTATGAAAGATAATATAAAGATTATATATATATAGATAACTGGTGTTAATATATTAAATTTTTTGAAATTTTAAATTACTTTAAAAGTAAAATAAAATTCCTTTTTTTAATATTAGTAGAATAACAAATTAAAAGTTAAGTTATTGATATTGATAAAAATTTCTAAAGTAATAAAAAATACTTTAAAAATATTTAATTTAAAAAATAATTATTAAAATATATAAATTACAATAAATTTACTATATAATATTTTATATATTTTATTTTATATTTATATATTTATTTATTTTATATATTCATTTTTAAAGTATAGCTTAAGTTATTTATTTAATCTTATATTTATTTATTTTTCCACTATTTACACTTTTTTATACTTTATAAATATTAAGTAAATTATGATAACTACTTTAATAAATTATTTAAATCATAATTTTAAGATTAATAGAACTAATAGTAACTAATATTTTCTTAATTTATCTTATTTTAATAATAATTTATAACTTTAAATCCTTTATTATAAAATTAGTAGTAATTGATATTTTCTAAAATAATAGTAGAAGTTTTTATTTAAAAAATAATAAGTTATTAGTATCAAGTAATTTTTGATTTTAAATAAAAACTAAAAATTTATAATTTATTTTTATCATTACTATTTTGATAAATATTTTATAAGTAGAGTAATATATTTAATATAAAATCTTTAAATTTTGGTATGTAAGGGCTATATTTTCTAAAATATTAAATATATATTAAACTAATTTATTTTTTAAACAGAATAAATATATTTTATATTATAACATATAAAACTAATATTTAATGTTAGAAAAATTTTAAGGCTAAGCAAACTAGCTAGGTAAAAGAGGAATTGAGTATTAAATAAAAATTTTAATATAAAAAGTCTATAACTAAAATAAGGTTAGAAAAGTAAAAAAAATATTTTATGGTAAATAATAATGGGAAGGCAAAAATGATGTAAATTTAGAAAAATAAATATTTTTAAAAAATGCTTGATATTGAGATTGAAGAAATTAGGTATAGGTATAAAAAAAAGTATCTTAATCTATTGTTAGATATATTAAAATAGTCTAATATTAAAAAATAGTTTAATAACAAGTTTATCATATTTAAATTTATATTTAAAGTATTATTATTATTTACTATTTTTAAATATTTAAAATATAAAAAACTAACAATTGTTACAGTTCAAAAGCTAT
This sequence comes from Dactylellina drechsleri, assembly GCA_036971345.1. Taxonomy (NCBI): domain Eukaryota; kingdom Fungi; phylum Ascomycota; class Orbiliomycetes; order Orbiliales; family Orbiliaceae; genus Dactylellina; species Dactylellina drechsleri. The sequence goes on along the minus strand of JAJTUB010000121.1, from coordinate 52,616 downwards.
ATTATAAAATTAATCAGAAATTTAGAAAAACCTACTATTAATTTAAAAAATTTGCAAAGAACTATAGAATTATATGTAATTTTAAAAAGGATAATTTGGAGAATATTATTGATTTAAATGATTTAAAAAAAACCTTATTATTATGCATAAAGGAAGTGGTAAAGGAAATTAAGGAGAAGAAAACTGCCAAACTTGATTTAATTAAATGAAAGTAAAAAATAGTGCTTAAAGATAATTCATTATTAGTACCTAAGAAAGTTAAAAATAATGGATATAAAAATAGGGATAAGAATAGAAGCAACAATAATAAATAAAATAGTAGTGATTAAAATAAAAATTTAAATATTATATCTGAAGATAAATATAATAGTTTGAATAATAAAGATAAATTTTAAAAAATTAATAAATCTAAAATAGATAATATAGAGGAAAAATAGGAAGTAAATCTGAAAAAAATAGGGAAGTCTAAGTATATTATAAAGTTAAGGTTTGAACAAAAGGAACTAGATAGAATAAATATAATTCTTAGTTTTTTCAGAAGTATATAACTATCTTAGATTTTTTAATTTTATATTTATTTTTTTAAATATATTTAAATATAAATTTTATTATATAGAATATACTTTCTCTCTTCTTACATTTTTAAAAAAATGAAATAAATGTTATTTCACATATAGAATAAGTTAAACTCCTTTTATATAAATTATTTAATTTAATTTAATCTTTTTTATTATTAAGATATAATTTGGCTTACTTAAGTATTAAAAAAAAATTAGTTTTGCTAAAATTTGCATCTATATCTAAAGAATAAAGATTGAATTTAATTTTATAATCTTAATAAATTTATTTTTGTTTGTAAATACTTATTATTATCATTAATTTTGAAATACCAGATATTTTTTATTGACTGTTATTTATTATTATTAAGTTGGTATTTATTACTTAGAGTTAATTTAATCTATAAATATATTATTAATAAATTGGAGTTATATTATCAGAGAAGTTATAAATCAAAAGCTTTTTGATAACAGAGTTATCTATTTTTTTATTAAAATATTAAATTTTACCAATTATAATAGTATTTTTATAAATTAAGTTTTATATCTTTTTATTAGTAGTATTATAGTAACTAACTACATAGGAATTAAAATCCGAAAAGTATATAATATAATGAGGTTTGAATTTATTATTAAAATTTCTATTATCTATAAAAACTCTTAAGATAATTTATTAAATATGAACTATTTTTTTAGATTTTATTAAATTGATATATCTTAATTTAGAATATGCTAAGCTTAGTAAGTATATATTAAAATATTTTAAAATCAAATGAAGAACTTATAATAAAATATTATTATATATATTATATTTAAGTTTAAGTTAAGTTTAGATAACTTCTAAAAATAAATATACTAATATATTATTAATTTTTAATTTAAAATAAAAAATAAAAAAAACTAGTATGCTAATATTATATATTTTAATTAAAATCTATTAATATCATCTTGAGGCCTCTCTTCAACTTACTGAATAGTAAAAATCTAAAATATTAAATGAATTTCAATATTTATTTATAAAATAACAAAAGAGGTTACTATTGACCAATTATACAATTTGGATCTGTTAATATAAGACTGTTGTAACTGAGTTTATATATTCTAATTTAAATATAAACTATTTTTATTCACTATTTATTTATAATTATTATAGCTAGTTATTATAAATTCTAGACTTTTTTAATATGCAATTTTTTAATTTATTTATAACTTCTTTTCAAAGTTTTAATACTACCAATGCTAATAATGATCAAATTATAATATATTTACATAAAATCAAAAGTTTATTTTATAAATAGTGGAAAAATATTTAATAATATAGAAACTAATTAAAACCTTAATAAAAAAATAATCTAGTTAAAATATTTTAATAAAGTACTATCAAATGTGCTATAGTTTGGCAAGATTTTTAAGAAATTGGCAATATAAAATCTAAAATATCTTAACTGTAATATTTTATATATTTTATAATTATTATATATCTTTTTATTAATTTAAATAGAATTTCTATTATGAGCTATTATATAACTACTAAAAAATATAAAAATATTAAAAAAAAAAGTTAAAATATTCTAAAATTTTGGATTAGGAAAGGGGGGCTTCTATAAGTATTACTTTATAAATAAATATAAATAATTTTGAAAAATTAATTTTATAACTTGATCTAATTTCTTTAATTTTCTAAAATTTTTAAAACATGCCTTATATAAAAGAGGCCTTTTGAGAGTAATATATAATAATACTTCTTGCTATTAATATTTTCTTTAAATTTTAGGATAATTATAAAGTATAATATCTATTTAAAATATTAATACTAAATATAATAATTTTATTATTAAAAATTATTAAAAACTATCTAAATGCTAGGCTTAAGGTATTGAAAGTAGATTTTATTAAATCGCTATTATTTCAATAAATGGTATTATTGGTACTAAATATATAAATTTTATTTAATAAATATTCTTTTCTTATTATTATTATTTACTGGGTGTTAAATGATTAGAAAATTAAGTTGTTTTTGATTGGATTTAAATATTTAACTATGAGGTATACTGGAGAGTATATTACAAAAATGGTAATATAAGTGTTTAATAAATTCAAATTTTTAAAATATTTGTTTATTATTATTATAGATAATATAACAAACAACTATTTAATAACAATAAATATTAGTAAATTTTTATTAATAAAATTAGAAAATAATTTTAATAAAATGTTAATAAATATAAATAAATTTATTGATGAAAAGTTAAAGGTTTGGATATGAGAGGTAGTTTAATTTTTGATTTGGAATATAAGGATTATTTGTAACTGGAATAGTTTACACATCAGCAAAAAAATGTGTTGCCGTCCTGGTCGTCCGACGACGGGATTTCTGGGATGGCAACTTTATGTCTGTTGGCATCCGGATGACACCAGACTCTGCATGTCTGGGACAGAACAGTAAGAAAATAATCTGAGAGGATAATGTTGTTAGTTTTGTTTCAGATATTAAAAGGCTAATATTGTTTTTGATAATAGAGATAATAATTATTTTAAATATTAGAATATATATCTTGTCTATAATAATTCGAAAATTAAAATGTTAGGGATGATAAAAAGATTTGAAAATCTAGGATGATTTAGGATTTTGAGAATCTGGTATTAGCTATGATGTGTCTACTAAAAATCTTATAGAAAATGTATTAATAGAAAAATCTATATATATATTTATTAATTTAATTATCTAGCTATAATAAAATAAAGAAATACAAAAATTAAAAATTAAATATATAATAGTACTATAGTTTATACTAGATGTAATGTATCTTATAAAAAATTGAGAAAATTCTTTAGACCCCTTTCCTAATTTACAATATTTGTATTAGTATTTGTAAAAAAAAAAACTAGTATACCTAAAAATAAAAATTTTAAATTATCAAAAACTTTTTGTATTAGATATTGGAGGATTGTAAGGATTTTTTGTTAAATATTGGGAAACTACTTAATATTATTAAAAAATTTATTAGTTATATATTAATATATTTCTGTTATAATATATTAATAAAATACTTTTTTATAATATTATTAAAAATATATAAGAGTTTATTATAGATTTTATTTATTTAACTACTAATTCTACAATTACAAATACCAAATTCCCATTATTTTAAAATAATAAAAATATAAGTATTGATAAATATAAACATATAATTATTTAAATTATAAATTAATTTTTTAATTTAATACCCCTAATTAATAGTAAAGTTATAATATTGTTTAATTAATGTATTAGGAAATATGGAAATAGTAAAAATAATATTATTAATCTACAAAATCTTATATCAATTTTGGGAAATTTGAAAACAGATATTCAAAAACTTACATTATTATAATAAAATTGGTTATAATAAAAAAATTGGTTATTTTTGAAAAAAAAAGTTATATATTATTATATTATTTCAGTATCTTCTATTAGTTTATAAACATCTAGTACTAATTTTTTAATTATAACTGAAAAATAAAATTAATTATTTTGTAATTTATTATTTAACTAGAAAAAAATGAATATATATATTATTAAAAGGTTTAAATCTGATATATTATAGTATAAAAATAAAATTTAAGGGATTAATATTCCAAGTTTGTTATTAGATTTTTTATATATTCTTAAATTTTTATAGCATTAGTAAATAGTTTTTTATTAATTTATTATAAATTAATTTTATTTATTATTTTACCATATATTAGCTGTTTGATATTAAAAAAGTTAGTTATTTTTAATCTATATTTTTTAATAAATTCGTTTTTAAATATATTAAGTTTATCAAAGAATAAGTAAAAACTACTTTTGTTATTTTAAAAATTAGAAATAGTTGATATTATATAAAATAACCTTAGTAGAAATAATGATATTAAGTTTAAAAACTATTCTCTAGAAAATTTTCTATATTTAATAAAAAATAAAGAAAATATATTACTTTAATTAAATGTTAATAATTGAGGTATTGGCTAATTATATAATTTAGTTTTTAGATTTATTTATAATAATAAATTATATATATACTTCTAAAATCTAGTAATAAATTCCTAAAATTTAATAGATGGTAATATTAAAGTATTATTAATTAATAATTGGTTAGGAGTAAAATTGTTAATAAAGGGATTAATAAACTTTTTAAATTTATTAAATAATGGAGTTAATACTAATAATATAAATTAATTAATTAAATTAAAATTAATATTTTTATTTAAATTATTATTAATATTTTTAAAATTTTTATTATTTTCTAAATTTTTTATAAGATTTTTAAGGGATTTTAAGAAAGCTATAGTTTATTATTTTATATTTAATATAAAATCTTCTTAAATAAGAAATTTAATAATTTTTTTTTTAATTAATATTATAATATTTATTGTATTAATTATTTTAACCTATAGTTAGTTAGTAATAAAAATATAAATTTATCTAGGTTTTAAAATTATTTATTTTTTTAAATATAATAAAGCTAGTTTTAGATTTTATATATTTTAATAAAATTAAAACTTTTAATTATTTTTTTTATATTTTTTTTTTAGTAAGTATCAGGTTTTTTATTTACTTTACTTATATTTGCACTAATAAAAGTGCATCAAAAGATTTTTAAAAGGGTATATTTAAACAGATATAAGGAAATTATTTATAAATATATAAAAACAAAAAAGAAATATCTTGTTAGTCAAAAAAATCTGGAAAAAAAGATTACTTTAAAAATATAAATATATAATTTTAAAAAAGAATAATTAAAAAATAAAACAAAAGAAATCTTAAGAAAAATGCATCAAATTTAATCATTAACTAGATTTAAATAAAAATAAAAAATTTATTTATAAAAATAATTTAGTTATATATTTTAGCTTGTTTTTACACATCTGTAAATAGTCTTATAATATTTAGTAGAAAATGTTATATTATTTTAAATTAATATAACTATTAATAAACCAGTATTATTTATCAATTTATATTAATTAAATAAAAAATAAAATTTTGTTTTTATGAATAATAATATAATTTGGCCAAACTTTAGATAATAAGTAAAAGTTGTCAAATAACAAATTGTTGAAAATTCGAATTAAGTTTTATGGTTTTTAAATTTAACCATTTTTAAATAGTTGAAGTTTAATAACTAAAAATAATTTATAATTTTTTTAAAAATATAGATTAAAGATAATGAAAATATATTTGATATAAGATGGTAGATATTTAAAGAAAGATTTATACTAGTTTTTATAGCTTTAATTTATAAAAATGAAATTGTGTTAAGATTAATTTTTATGCTACTAAAATAATCTAATATAATATATTAAATATATAATGTTTTTTGAAAAATCTATGAAATTTAAAATTAGTATATATAATTGATTATATAACTAACAGTTAAACTTGGATGAGAGAGATTTTAATTTGTTTGTTATTAAACTTGAAATATTAATTAAGTAATTTCTATAAATTACTTATAACCAGTTTTTTTTAATATAAAAAAATAAATGATATTGTAGATTTAGTAATTTGAATTTTTGAGTAAGATAATTAATAGTCTACTGGCCAAGGCTTGATAATAATCATAATCTTTTAAAACTATAAGTTTTTTTTTAAGGTTTTAGAATGTTTATTAAAAAAAGTAAATGAGAGAATAAATTAATAGATTGAGAGAGTAGTAATTCATTAGTAAAGTCTTTAAGCAGACATTCTAAAACTGGTAACAAATTTAATAAATCTGATTGTTAAAAAAAAAAAAGACTTTTAGAATTTAAACATCATAGTTTGAAAATACAATGATGTGTTTGATATTAAAAAATCTAAATTAAAAAATTAATACAATTTGAAGATTGATATCCATTTTTAAAAAATTTATAAAATAATTCTAGTACATCTGTCAATTAGCTTTATAAATATTTGAACAATTATATAAAATCTGTAAAATAAGTTGGTTAATAAAATTTAACAATATTAAAAGTTTCCAATTACTAAAGATTAAAAACATATTTAGAATCAATTTGTTGTAATTCATTTGCCAAATCTTTTTTATATTGATTTCTTAAGTTTGTAAATTGCTTCCTAATATCCAACTTATATTATAAGTATATTAGTTTAAGTTTTCGTTTTTATTTAATATTTTAATATTTTGAAAAGATGTTTTTTGTAGTATAAAATTGTTGTTAATAATTTTCTAAATATTTTAAAGTTGCTGCTGTATGATTTTTATATTATATAAGTAAATGAAATTCTAAAAATACTTGAATATATGTAAAAACTTTATTAAAGATTAGTTACTAAAAGGCTAATAATATATTTAAAACAATTGCTAATATAAAAAAAAGAATTTGGTTAATAGATTTTAATTTTTTACCTTATCACTAAGTAATTTATAAAAAAGTAAGTTTAAATTTATAGAATCTAGGGAATATTTAAAATTTGATTTAAGCTATATTAAATATATTTAATTTTTTATATTTTTTAATAAATAATAATATTTATTTAATAATATATTTAAATATACCAAGATAGAGATTATAAAAAAGATTTAATTTCAGAAGAATATTAAGATAAATGTCAAAAAGCTGGCAAAAAACTATTGGAATTTTATTAAATTTTTTTTACTTTAGATAGTATTTTAATTTTTAATGTTTGTAATAGGTTATATTATTTTGTTATAGTTTAGCTTTTATTTTTTTATAATTATGATAATCTTAAAGTAAATTTATTGGAGTGTATGTTCCCAGATTTTGGAAGTTGATTTTATACATTGTATATAACTGATTGTTAATATTCAGAAACTTACAATATTTAACATGATTTGTAATCTAACCAGTTAATTGTAAATAATATTTTTAAATTAAATTATTGGTACAAATTATGTCGATTTTAAGTTTCATTATGTTTTTTGTAGGATTTGTAGTGATTGCTAAAAGAGAAAGAATTTTTTAAATAATTTTTTGAATATTACTAGTAATTTAATCTTTTTGCTATAGATTTAGATGTATTTTTTTTGGTAGAGTTGGAAGTAGAGTAAGTGGTATATAAACATAATTTAATAACTTATTACAAATATAGGAAGGTAAATTACTAATTATAATATATATTAATCAGATTTTTTTATTATTAAAAAAATTGATTAAATATAAATTATTTGATGCATAGATTATAGGAATTATTGTTCTATCTTATGATATCTATTTCTAAATAAAATTATTATTAGTTAAATTTTTTATATAATATATTGAGTTTATACTACTTGTTTTTTTTACCACTAATTAGTAGTATGTATTTTAGAATAAAAACATTCTCTATATAAATTATATTCTTTACAAGAAGTATATATTAGATTTGATGTATATATTGGCTGCTGTAATAAATATACAATATAACTAATAATATTACAATATAAGTATTTAATAAGTGAGCAACTTAGAATATTAAAATTATAAATAATTTTTTTGAAATTGAAATTAAGTTCTTCTTCCATAATATTGATTTGATTTTAAAATATATGTACAGATATATAGGAGCTAGTAGAAGTTTTTATAAATTTTTTTAATTTAAAATATTTATCTATTAATGTTTTGGAAATTTTTATTTTAATAAATTACTTAGCAAGTTTATATTTGTAATTATTATTAAATAATAATAATTAATCTTTTAATATAAATATATGTTTAAGTGGGTTTATTATTAGATTTTCTATATTTGGAAATATTTTTATATAAACCTTATTTATATTAAAACTATCTAATATTTCCATATCATTATTATTGGGATTAGTAAGTTGTTTAAAATTATTTATAAAATTTATAATATCTATTATTTTTTTAATTATATTATAAAATAGTTGTAAATAATATATTTATTTATAAGTTATTTATTATTTATTTTGCTTATATTTTTTCTTGTAAAACTGATATTTAAAAATTATAATCTGATTTTTTATATTAAAATAAATATTAGAAGATTTTAACACATCTATAAACAAATTTTAAAAAATATAAATAATAAGTTAATAAACTGCCTAAATCTAAAATAATTTTTTTTTTTTTTTCAAAGTTAGGCTAACCCCGCACTAGCAGGGGTGTTTTAATTGTATTTTATAAATCTGGTGTTTAATGTGGGGAGGCTAATTAAATTCTTAAAATATAAACTAGTATTATACAATTTTTTTAACAAAAATTTACAACAATAAAATATTTATTAATATATTATAAGAATATTTTTATTTAAAAGAATTTCTGGAAAACTTTATAAGATTTATAGGCAGCTATTATAAAGTAAATTATAAATTTCTATATAATATATTCAAATTCCTAAATCTGAAATGATTTAATTTAATTTGCTAATTATTATTATAATTGTATTAAATCCATTATAATATTGATAACTTATATTTATATTAATTAAATTTTTTAATTATTACTATGGATTCTCTTTTTAATTTTTTTTTTTTATAAGAATAATACATTTTTGTTAAAAAACTATATCTTACTTTTGAAAGTGAAGAACTGATTGTTGAATTTTAAACATCTGGTTTTAAAAAATTTCTAGTAATTTTGCAAAGTTTATTACAAAGTTTTTTTCAAATATTTTAAATAAGTCCTCGCACATTATCTTAATAGTTTTAAAAATTAACTATATTATTATTAAGTTTTGAGTGTATTTTCCAGCTGAATGAAGTTTTAGAAAATCTGTTTGTAGATAATCTAAAGAATTTTAAAAATTTAATAAATTTCAATGGAAAGTTTAGTCATTTTGCTGTTAAACAAAATAATCCAAGCTCAAAAAATAGATATTTTGTAAATATTTCAAGTAAATACCACATTCTTTATAAATTGAAGAAGACATAGAGAAGCTATTGTTGGACTTGAGGGCTGATATATTATATAATATATAGGTTTATTAAATGAATTTAGTTTTAAAAGTGGTTTTTAATTAATAAGTAAGCTAAGCTTTTATTAAATCTTTTTTCAAATATAAAAAAGTTACTAACTGTTTGGTATTAAATCAACCAACATTATTACTATTATTATTAATACTAGTTTGATCAACAACTTTATAATACAATAAAAATAATAACTATAATAAATAGTTGAACTTTATTAATAGATATTATTAGAACCAGTATTTTTTTTAGTAAGTTTAATAATAAGTTTTTGTATACTATATTTAAATTTAACTTAATATTAGTAATTTTTTTATAAATATCATAAAACTGTTTTTAAATAACTATTTTATAAAACAATATTAGTAATTAAGTAAAATGTAAAACAAAAATGTACTTCAAGATCTCTTACCAAATTTAAAACTGATAAATCATCAAATTCTGATATATCAGATTTGAGTATAACACAAAATATATATTATTCTAAGAGAAGATATGAAGAAACTATAAACTAACTTGTGATATCTTTTAGAAGCTAAAAAATTTCGAAAAAAGGTTAAAAATTCAAAAACCCTAAAAAAAATCTCACCTCCTCCAAATGATACAAATATTTCTATATCAGATAATTTAGAGTTTGAAGGAACTATCAATAATCTAGCACCAGATGTCAAGAAACCAATATCAGAAGAGGAGGAAACAAATAAAGTTGAAAACTCTGAAGATGAAGAGGTAGGAAAGGAAGGAAATATTAAAGATCTGACATCAGGTGTTGAAAAGCCAATATCGCAAAAGGTAGAAGAAAAGAAATTACAGAACAAAGATGAATCTAGTAAGTTTAAAAAAGGTAAACAGCTTCTTTACATCTGAAAATAGACTTATATAATACAACTAATACTTTTTTAGTAAACAAGTATCTTTATCACAAACAGCTTCTTTATACAAAATGGATTGCAAAAATTTATAAACTAAAAAAAGAAGTTGCAAAAGTTTGTAAAAGATTTTATTATTCTTTCTTAGACTTCATACATTTAACAGCAGATTTAGGGGAAGCTGAAGATGCTAATTTTAATGATATGGAGTTGGCTAAAAAAATACGTATTAAAAGAATAAAATTAAAAAACTTATATAAAAAAGTGGATGAAAAAAAAAAAGTAGATAAAAAAAAAAAAATAAAGAAAAAAATTACTACTAGTAGTATTTAAATTTGGGTATAATTTAAAAAAATAATAGCTTAAGATGTTGCTGTAAAAAATAAGAAAACTGAATAAGATTTCTAATAGTTGTGTTAAAATTGTTAATAGTCTTTCTAAATTACATATAATAAAGGTAGAAGAAAAGGGAAAAGGAAAGGGAAAAGGAAAGAGAAAGCTAGAGCTAATAATAATAATAATAATAATAATAATAACAATAATAACAGTAATAATAGNTAGATAAAAAAAAAAAAATAAAGAAAAAAATTACTACTAGTAGTATTTAAATTTGGGTATAATTTAAAAAAATAATAGCTTAAGATGTTGCTGTAAAAAATAAGAAAACTGAATAAGATTTCTAATAGTTGTGTTAAAATTGTTAATAGTCTTTCTAAATTACATATAATAAAGGTAGAAGAAAAGGGAAAAGGAAAGGGAAAAGGAAAGAGAAAGCTAGAGCTAATAATAATAATAATAATAATAATAATAACAATAATAACAGTAATAATAGTAATAATAGAGATAATAAAAAAACTAAAAAGGTAAAAAAATATAAATATTTATATTTAAAAAATTTATAAGCAACCTTTTAATATCTAATATAAATTATTATATTTTAAAAATTAAAATTGGTCTTAGTTTGTCGGATAAAATTCTAGATAATAACAATGACAATAATAAAAATAACAAAAATATAATAAAAGTATAAGATAAAATTTATAAAATATAGTGTAACAATATTAATGGTTTAATTGTATGTAAGTTAAAAATTTGTTATAAGATGTAGAAAAATTATTAGTTAATTTGTTCAATTTTTTCTAATTTTTATTTGATTTTGCAAAATTATTCCTGATGCTGCTTTGAAAGGAAAGTAAAATATTAAAAGTTAGTTATTAAGTTGGATTAATATCTTTTATAAATGGGATGGTTGGGATGAAATGAGTAAAGAGGAATAGAATGGATTTTTGAAAATTATATTTAAATTTTCTTAATTAGATATTAGTTAAAATATAGATATAATTAACTAATAACTATAAAATAGCAGAGATGAAGTAGTAAATAATGATAATGATATAGTAAAAATTTTAAATATGATATGTTGGGTGATCTAAAATGTTATTAAAAAATAAAAAGATTTTTTTAAAAAAATATTTGTGGAGACTTATAAGAGTAGAATTATTAAAATGGATAAATTAGGGATTATAAATCACAGATGTATGAGATTGGAGAACAAACGCAAAAAGGCAGAGAGAAAATTAAAAAACAAGATAAAAATGAAGAAAAAGTTGGAAATTAATATTGATATAATTAAGAAAAATATATATTTATTAAGTTTGTTATTAAATTTATAAAAGCTAATCTAACCTTTTTACCAATTTTAGTTTTAGAAAATGGGAAGTTATTGAAAATAGAATTATTTATTTATTTTTTTTAATTTTATTTTATTAATAATATAATTTTTATTTTTAATAGATTTAATATTAATTATTTTTTTCATCTTATTTTAAATTTTTATATGTTTATTTTTAAATTTTTAGTAACTATTATAACTATCTAAGTAATCAAAAATACTATTCAAATACAAGATCTAAATATTAAAATTTAAAGATTATTTAATACAATTTCTAGCAATATTATTAAATTACCAAATGACTGATATCTAATTTTTATAGATTTGAAACTTCAAAATTGGTTGGGGATAGTTTTTAATAAAGTTAAAACTGTAAATTTATATTATATTATGTATTGAGATTTAGTAGTTGATAGAAGTAGTATTGATTCTTTGTTATTATTTTGATTTATATATTTAAACTAAGTTCTTAATTAAACTTATAAAATTTGTTAGCAGATTTTAAAAGATTAGAATAAGGATTTTTTAAAAGGTTTTAAATTAAATAAAGTTTGAGGAATATAGAGAGCAGTATAATAAAAATATAAAAGAAGTAATAATAAAAATTTCTAAGTATTTAATAAATTGAGAGGATTTATTTATAAATTTATAAAAACCGACATAAACTAATAAACAAGTAAAATATTTTCAAGATTGTATAATTAAACTTTATTAAGAATAATCAAATTTTTTAGAGGAATAAATTGATTAAGTATAGATTTAGAGGATAAAATGTTTACTAGATTTAGTATATCTGGTTATAAATATAAAAAAATTACTAAAAGAAATATATTTGAAATAAAAATTTATTTAAAGATTAAGTAATGGATCACTTGCTTAAGATAATTGAAATAAAGAAATAGAGGTTTAATTAACTAAAAGTTTTAGAAAAGAGTACCATTTTAGGTTTAATATATTTAATTATAAATATGGAAAAGCTGATTTAAGAAATCTACTTAATATAAAAAATATTTTAAGAAATAAGTAATTAATAACTTATTTAAAATAATTTAAACATAGATATAAACAATAACTTCAAGTTATTTAAAATATAATTATATTATTTTAAATATGTTTGAAAAGATATTAAGAGATAATTTTTAGATATACTGAAGCTGCTGAAAGTTACTTCTATATTATTTCATATTTATTTTTATTAAAATATTCTTTGTCTATTATCTTAATTATTATAATTGATCTGTTTAGAATTTTTTAAAATTGTAGAGAGGCTTTTTTTAGATGTATTAAAGCTGCTGTCATTCGCGTTGTTTATGAAGATATTTTTGATGTAGTGTGGAGCCTAGCTGTCATTTTAACGTCCTGTCGTCGCAACACCCAAAAGCCGTCTTACGTCTGTTCTCAGTCGTCCCACGACTTTTTTTTTTTGCTGATGCAGTTATATATTCTATACTTTGTATATGTAATTTAGTTTGTTGTTAATGTATTTATTTCCGGAATTAATGGTATAGCTGTAAATTATTATTATCTTAACCCCTTTAGTATTGTAGAAATTGCTAGTTTTAGGTAGATGATACTTTTATTTAAGCGAATTTTTACTATAATAATTAAATTTATTGAATTATTCTATATGTAGAGTAATTTTAATACTGATTGGGAAATTTATTAGGTTTATATTTTTGTTAAGTCTATTATAAATTTGATATTTAGATTTGAAGTATTTAAAAATATTTAAAAATAATCAAAATTTAGAAATAATATTTTATTTTATAAAAAAAAATATTTACATCCTATTGATTTAATATTGGATGTTAAAATTTGATGGAATTTTATTGTTCAGATATTTCTCTAATTTGTAAGATTAAAGGGAGTAATTAAATTGTAAACTGAGCTAGATGGTAATATGGATTATCAAAAAATATATTCTATTATTAATAAATAATTATAAATTAAAGAAATTATCTATATTTTATAATTTTTTTATAAGTTTATTTTTTTAGTATTTATAATTTTATAATTTAATATTTATGTAGTTTAAGATGTTTTTAATAGTTTTTTTGATCATATTAAAAGTTGTATAAAAAAATATAAAAAATTGATTATTGTTTGGAAGAAGAATTTATATTTGGTGCTAAAAGATGGCCTAGTTAAATTTATATAGTATTATTTGAAAATTAAGGGTGATGGAGGTATACTTTATAACTTAGGGTCCGTTTTATTGTTACAGATTAAATTAAGGATTTACACTTTAGAAGAATGGGGTAATAAGTTATATATGAGATATAAGATTGAGTTTCTTGACTTTTATTGGGATAATTATTTAAAAAAAAAAAAAGTAGCTTTGAAGTCCTACTAAATACCAAATTTTTTTGTAAAGTGATTAGATTTCTTAACTTTTGATGAAGAATTATTTTCAAATTTATAATATACTCTTAAGTAGGGAGGTATAGATAGTATTATAGTAGATAATTAATTTAATAAAACTGAAAGATGGATTTATTCTAAAACTGTGGGTGAAATTTTATTAACTTAATAGAAAAAAAACTGTAGTATATATCTTATACTAGCAGAGATAACTAAAAATATTTTTATTATATTAATTATATTAGTAGATATAAAGAGGGTCTTTAGTATTACTAAAGATGTTGTTAATTTTTATAAAAGTAGTTTGGTATTATTAATAATAAAAGATATAACAATTTATATATAGAGTAATAATAAATAAATATTTTATAACTAATTATTTATAATATCTTATAAGTGACTATGGTTTATAAAGTTTATTTATAAAAATTACAACAAAATAAGGTTCATCAGCAAAAAAATTTGTTGACATCCGAGCCATCTGATGGCTTTGATGGCTCAGCGATCTTTTGTATCCTGGAACCATCCCACCAGCCACGAGAGGTCACGGGAGGTTAACAACATCTGGTCCTGCATATGACCTCTAACATCCAACCATACCTTCCTACAGTCCTTCAGTTGTCTTCCGGCGTCTGATCAAATTTCAAAAAAAAAAAAATTATTATTATTATTATAACTATCTATGTATCTAAAATTACACGTCAAAATAAAAGAAAATAAATAAAGACCTTTACCAAACACTCACAGTTTTTTTTTATTCTTTCAGCAGCAAATCTAATTCCTCCTCTTCATTATTATTTATTAATATAAAATTTTAAAAAGCTTGAATTCCAAATAATTCATTTAACAACACATCAACATAAGATTATATAAGACTCTAGTAGTATAATACCAGTTTTTCCTAGGCCTAACTAGTTATATTAATATATAAATTATTAAAAATTACTAAATTCTAGTTAGTTACAAAAATATTATAATAGATATTAGAAGTTTTATCATAATCATCTATAATCTTAAAATTGATTTTCTGATTATAGATACTTTCTTCCCATAATTTCAACACAATCCAAATACACATAACAATCTATACTAAAATCTTAGGATTCAATTCTTTTATAAAATATGATTTTTTAATTCTTCTTCCTTTTTGCAAATTCCAATACTGATAAATTAGAACTTTTAAAATTGTTAAATATATAAAAAAAGTTTGCAAGTATTTGTTAATAGACTATAGACATCTGTTACTAAAAAAACTAACTGTGGTTCTTTCCTTCACAAGATATCCTAATAATATAATATTTAATAATATTTTAATTTTGTTTAATCAAATATTAATATCAAAATAGTTCAGATTATACACATTCAGTATAGTATCCCTAACAGCGCTTACCAAATATAAACAAAAGTTTTCAATACAACAATACATTTAACTAATATTAACTTATAATTATAATATCTAGGTTATAAAAAAAAAAATTTATGAATAGTTTTAATAAAGATTAAACTTAGTCTGTTATTTTTTATTAGATTTTAAATATATGTTTTTATTTAGGGAATATCTAACTAGATTTTACCACGGAACTATTAAAGAAAGAAGCTAGATTTTTATTTTTTAAAAATTATATTTTTGTATTTAGATAATAAGTTTTTATTAAATCTCTTTCTAAACAAAGGAATTCTTGTGAGGTTAGCTAAAGATGCTGAGGAACCAACAGGCTTTAGTTAAAACTTCGTCGACCTTCCTTTTATGACGTTTTTGTAGTTATGATTGGCGGCTGATTTGGTGTGCTGATGTTTTTTTAAAGTGGTAGCTGATGCTGGCGGTCCGATAAAAGCCGCTTTCTGAATCATAAATTCTAGATGTTGTGACTCAAGATTAAATATATCATTTTTATATTATTTATTCTTTAATTTTATTGTGTCGGATGGAGTGTATCTGTAAAAGGATTGAGATAGTCTAAAAGAGCACAATGTAAAAAAAAAAATGAAGAACAACAGGAAGTTAAAAAGGGGTTTATATTAATGGAAGTTAAAAAGGGGTTCATATTAATTTAATATTATGAAAAAACTGCATCAGACTCTGAAAAGCAGATGTCCACGGCCAATTGCTTTGAAGTTTTAATAGGGTATACCAAGATTGGTATCGGCCTCCCGTCGTCATACAATAACCTCCCCACATCCCTATCAGCCTCCCGTGCTCCACACAATGACCTCTGGGAGGTTCAGATTTTTTGCTGATGTTTTAATACTAAAGGATAAAGATGAGATAGAGAGAATCTATAAAAATTATGATAAGTATTTTGGTAATATGTATTATATTAAATAAAGTAAATAAAAAAATGGACAAGGGGTTTTAATAAGGTATAAGATTCAATTGTTAACATTGATATTAGTAGCATTAATATTTACTAGGAAGCGGTGCTACTCTAATTTATACAATCTTATAAAACAGAAGAATACAAGTTTATGTAGTATAAAATAATATAAAAGTTTGAGTTATATTATATTATTTTATATGTAGAGGTTTTTACTATTGTTTTAGTCAGTGCTATACTGTTGTATTAATATGTTTGTGTAAATGGGTATTTGTAAAAAATTTGTTTATTTGGTTAATCTGATTGTTTGAACACTGAAATGGGTGCCCAAAACCAAAAAAAACCCAGTAAATCATGGGCACCAGAACTGGGGTAAACGGTTACTTGGCGGTGCAAAAAAAAAACCGTTTGGGCACCCACAACACAGTTTTTGGGCGGTGCCCATGGGCGAACCGGACCGGATACAAGCTCTAATGCTAATATTGGTATTTAAGTTAATGATAAACTAGTTATATTAATAGAAGATTTTGAGAACGAATTTATGGATATTATAATTCTAGAAAACTTGAGACACTTAAGAAATTTAGAAATTATAATACAAATATTAGAATAGATTATAATGGCTACTTATATCCATGCTGAAACCTATATAGCAGCTGAAGAACAAATTCCCATAGATGAAAATAAAAACTTTAGACTATTAGGGCTAAATTAATTAGAACTATTGTATATGAGTAAGATATGCTCTAAGTTTATTCTAAAAGATAAGGGCAAAAAATATTAAATACTAGAAGATTTTGATGAAAATTTTAATGATAACAATTTAATTTCTAGTAATAATAATAAATTTATTAATTATAGAAATAATTGATAAAATACTTCTTGCGGTAATATCAAACTACTAGAATTAATTAAATTTAGAAAATCCTTTATAAAATTTGATTAATTTTTTAGATAGCTTAGTAATATTTTTTACTTCTGATCTAAAAATTATTCTAGTAATAAATATAAAATTTGCTATATATTTTTTTTTTTTAAAAAAATTATCTTTCATATTTATAATACTTATTATAAAAAATATAACAAAAGTATTTTATATTAAAAATACTATAAAATCTTTAATATTATTTTAATCTTTATTAACTATACTATATTTACTTACTTTCTTAAATAAACCTGTGGGTATAAGAATAAATAAGAAGAAATTTTTTATAAATTTTATAAACTTTGATAAAAAGGATTAACTAAAAGTTATTTTTAAAAACTTAATTAATATATTTCTCTTATTAATTATAATAACAACTAAATATTTTATTATGTAAAAGAAGGACTCAAATCTTAATAAAGATAAGAAGTTATATAATAGAAAACTATTAATAAAGAACTTATTTATAAAGAAATGTAATTTTTTATTATCAAACTTAATAATACTTTTTATAAAAATAACAAAATTAATATTTTATAGTTTTAAATTTTAAAATAATTTAATTTAAATTATTAACAACTTTATTAGAGTAATTAACTTTATAATAAAATAAGAAACTAAAATAATTATAAATTTAATTAAGATTAACTAAAGTTCAATAATAAATTTTAAAACTAATAATAATAAAATGGCCAAAAATGGATTTTTAGAATTATTTATAAGCTAATTTTTATGGAGCTAAGAATTACTTAAAATTAATATAAATTATAATATAATAAGTTTTTAAAATTTAATAAATTTATTTATTTTAAATATAATAAGGAAGGATATATAACTAAATATTATAAACAAAATCAATTCTAAAAAAAATAATAATAAAAATAAGTTTGTATTATAGATTATAAAAAGTTATATAAATAATATAAAATTTATAGTGACTTTGAATATGAAGACAAATATCAGGAATTTGAATTAGAGTAAGAATTTAATAAAATTTTTAATGTTGCTATTAATTAACTTACTATAGAAGAAAATTCTCTTGAAATTATCTTTTAATGTGTTTGTAATGTTATAATTAATACTTGAATTAACTTATAAACTTGAAATTAAATATATATTATTGCAGCAGATCTTAGTTTACAAAAATAAATTTTTAGTCTAAGGAATATTGTCCCAACTTTTCAGACTATATTACTAAATAAAAAATTATTCAAAAATGTTGTTAACTTATTTGAAGATATAAAACTACTTAAGTGGATTAACAATTCTAATATCTTAAATAAAAAATTTTCTATAGAATATTATTGATATAAAGATGTTATTATGGTTCGATTTAATAAATTTTTTGAAGAAGAATGAGATTAAATTATCTATAATATTATGGAAGAAGAAGAATTATAATAAGCTGAAGTTATGTTTCTTGACTAAAATACTCCTGAAGTATCTGATATTGAATAGAAATATATTATATTATTAAAATGATCTAACTCACTTACTATTAAAAAGTATTATTGGATTTGAAATAATCCCCTTTTAGGATGATATTTATGATATATTCGAGACTTAACTAATGATTTAAGACAAGAATATTAATATTAAGATAAGATAAAAAGCTGATTTATTTTTAAAGATTCTAAATTTTGTTAATCTAAAATCTATTTTAAAAAATAATTTAGAGCTACTTATAATAAGGAAGAATAATAAGATATCTTGGATTATGATTTTTATAAAGAAACTTCTATTGAAGAAGATGAACTGAAACAATGTCCTAAAGGATTATGTGATTAATATTTTTTATCAGAAAATAATAATAAATTTTATAAATATTATGGATCTAGAATACAAACCTTTGAAATATATGCTATGGAATGTGGATATTAAAAATACTATTTATATGGATTATATGATTTTTATAAGTTAAGGAATATTTGTATTCTATGTATTAACAAAATCCTTACGGAAGGGTACCATTTTGTTGAATAATTTAGATGTAGTTTTTATTGGCTATATTAATACTCTATTTATTTAGTAATGATTGATAAATATGGAACTAAACTTGCTTGAAATTTTAATAATTATTGGATTGTAATCAAATAATAAGAAACACTAATTAAAGAACTTAAACAGATGGTTATTTAAGGAAAATAGTATAGCAATATTAGAAGATGTATGATGTGTGGATAAAAAGTTGAACTTACTATTTATAAAGGATATCTAGGAATGTGTGGATATTATGTATGGGAAATGATAATTTATATTGATAACTAGCTATGGAATAAAATAATTTTGAAATGATATATTAGAGAAGATTCATATTGGATTTTTAATATACTATCTAAAAAATATTTATTATTAAAATCTTTAGCAATTATTTTAGAATAATAAGAAAAATTATATTATTTTATAATTTGATTAATACTAAATTTCCTAAGATATCGACATATTGTTTATAAAAAATTAATATAAGATGAAATTACTAAAAATGTTACTAATATTACTAATAAAGATTTAAACTAAGAGAGTTTTAAATTTTGATGTATTTTAAATAATTTAATTTAAATTTTGTTAAAAAAAAACCTGATAAAATACTTAATAAAATTATAAAATAATATTTTAATATTTTTTGTATAATTAATGGAAATTTTACTAAAGTTTTTATTAATAGTGGAGTAGAAACTATTTATATCTTAGAAAACTATGTTAAAAAATATATGTTACCTATATCTCTTAAATTAATATATTATAATGTTATAGTATTTGGAGGAAGTTTTTTTGGAATAGTTAGATATGAAACTATTATTATCCTTATTATTAATAGATATTTTGAAAAAAGAATAGTTGATATTTTTAATTTTAAAAATGATGATCTTATTTTAGGATATGATTGGTTATGGGATTATGATTTAGAAATTAGCTTTTGATTATAAATTATTAAATTTATTAGATATAATTGTTAAATTTTTTAGAAATGCTTCAAATTTAGGCTTTAAGGAAAAGAAGTATATTTATGTTTAACAGAATATTTTTTTGATAAAGAAATTTATTATAGATCTTGAAATAAATTTAATATTTTTAAATGTATATGGATTAAGGTTAAAGATATTTATAAAATTGTTAAAAAAATTATTAAAGATATAACCTCTAAAATTCTTAAATGGATTTTTAAATGGATTAAAACTTTTAAAAAGCTACTTGACAAAAAGGTTTTACTATAATTTAATGAATTTACTTACAAAATCTTTTTTAAAGAAGGTATTATGCCCAAATTTATACTTGTTTATGTTTGTATTTAAAAAGAGTTAAAAGTACTTAAAAAATATATTGAAGAAAATTTACACAAAGGACATATTTGATTATTATATTCCCTAGCAGGATACCCAATTTTATTTATTTTAAAAAAGAATGGAAAATTATGAATTTGTGTAGATTATCAGAATTTTAATGATATTACTATTAAGGACTGTAATGGATTTCTTTTTATTTCAGAATCATTTAATCAACTCCAAAGCGCTATTATTTTTACCAAATTAGATATTATTATAGCTTATGCCAATTTTAGAATAATATCAAAAGATGTCTGGAAGATAGTCTTTTAATGCAGATATGGATTATTTAAATATTTAGTTATGTTTTTTGGGTTAATCAATGTTTTAGCCTTATTCTAAACTTTTATGAATTATGTTCTTAAAGATTATATTGATAGAATATGTGTTGTTTATTTTGATGATATACTAATCTATAGCAAAGATCCTAAAGAATATTAGAAATATGTTATTCTAATTTTTGAAGTACTTGATAAATACAACCTTAAGGTTGAATTTGAGAAAATAGAATTTGAAATTATGGAGATAGAATTCTTAAAAGCTATTGTTACCATTAATAAAATCAGAATAAACCCAAAAAAAGTATAAGTAATACAAGAATGGCCAAAATTTAAAATAGTTAAAAATATTTAATCCTTTTTAAGATTATACAACTATTACCAACATTTTATTAAATAATATAGTCACATGTCAGCAGCTTTGATTGAACTTATTAAAATAGGAATTAAATTTGATATGACTTCTAGTCGAATTAACACTTTTAATATATTAAAACAATCATTTCTTTTAGTATCTATACTCTAACTATATGATTTAAAATTACTTATCAAAATTGAAATTAATATTTCAGATGCTGTATTAAGTATATATTTATATTAATTATATTTTGATAATAAATGGTATTTTATTGTATACCTATCTTATAAATTTGATATTATAAAATTTAGATATTTAATCCATAACAAAAAACTTATAATAATTATTTATACCTGTAAAATATGGAGAGTATATTTGTAAATTAAAGAAATTTTTATTATATATTTCAATTATAAAAATTTTATTTTCTTTTTTATTATTAAAGAATTTAGTTGATGATAAGTTTACTGGTAAAAATTTTTTAGTGAATATGATATAAAGATTATATATTGTAAAAATAAAAAAAATTTAGGAGTAAATACTATTAGCAAAAAATTTAACCTAATAGTAAGAATATAACTAAATAAAAAAACAATTCTTGAAAGGAAATTATTTGAAGATATTATTATTAACTGAATTTTTAATACTACTTCTTACACACTTAATAATTAATTTATTTAGAAATTAAAAGAAAGTTATAAAAAATATTTAATAGCTACTTAAATCCTATTTAATAATTTGAATGTATTAGAATACTTTATTATTGAATATGGAATTATTTTTTTTAGAGATTTCTATTATATTTTTACCAAAGATCTCCAACAGAAACTTATTAAACAATATTATAATATATTAACCTATAGACATTTAAAAGTTAAATGAATTTAAGAATTCTTAACTAAAAGTTACTTTTGGCCTCAGATGTAACAATATATCAAACAGTATATTAAGATTTGTGATATGTGTTGTAGAAATAAGTTTAATTAATATTTATTTTATAGAAAATTATAATTTTATGATGTATTCTTAGTATCTTTCTAAGTTATCTCTTATGATTTTATTTAAGGAATGTTATCCTTATGAGACTCTTTTATGAATACTATCTATAATAAAGTTTTAGTAATAGTTGATAAATTCAGCAAAGTCACTATTCTAGAACTATGGAATAACAAATAATTTACAGAAGAATTTGAATAAATTTATAATAAATGAGTATTTAGCCAATATAGTTTACAAGCTAAATATATTTACAATAAAAATGCTTTATTCTTTAATAAATTCTAAAATTTAATAAGAAACTAAATCAAAACCAAAATTAATATTATTAGTAAAGAATATACTTAAATAGATGGAGCAACCAAACAAATTATTCAAATAATTAAAATATAGTTACATAATTTCTTAAATATTATATAAAATAATTAAATTAAGTTATTCCCTAGTTTTAAATTTATTTATAATATATTTAAACACTCAATTATTAAGTACACCCCATATAAAGTACTTAAAAGATGGAATTTGATAGTAATACTACTATCCCTAATATCTAAAAAAATAGTATTCAAAGTAAATCAATATATTAAAAATATAAAGAATTTTTATAAAAATTTTTAGAAAGATTTCTAATTTATAGTTAAATGAATATTATACTACTATAATTAAAAAAAGACAGAAGTATTATTTTTGAAAGAAAAAAATAAAGTATACTTGCTTACTAAATATATTAAATGGAAAAATTGCTAGAGCAAAAAATTTGATTATTAGAAATATGGATTTTTTATAATTATAAAAAAGTTTAATAATAATATTTTTAAACTTGAAATACTAAAACTCATATAGATTCATTGATTATTCTATATTTCATTTTTAGAACCAGTTTTAAAAGACTTAAGAGAAAATTTAGATAATGAAAAATTAGAATTTAAAAATTATACTAAATATAAATTCAAGAAGATTCTTGACAGACTTAATAAAAAAAATAAATATCTTATACAATAGTTACTATTTTATAAACCCCAAAATAATTCTTAGATTTTAGAAGATAATATACTTTTGGAATTTATTTAAGTTTATCTTAACCAGAAAACTACATTATCATAACTTACGAAATAAGAATGCGGAAAACCAAGAAAACAAAAATAAATTACCAACTAAACAAAAACAATATTGTTAAATAATTCTTGATGAATTCTTTTTATCTCCTCCTCAGTAACTACTACATTTGTATTATTTTGTAATTCAACTTTTTTATTTACCACATCCTTTTTATTTAATAAATCTCCTTCATGAATAATGGTTTTAAAATGTTTCGATTTTAGCTATCTCAATTTTTTTTGTTTTTGTATTAATCAAATAAATAATTCGATTTGCTTCTTTTTTAATTTTTAATTTTTTTTTTTTTTCTTGTTTAACTGATGATTTAATTGATTTATTATAAATCATTAGCCAAATCCATTTAAAAATTTGGATGCTACCTATGAAAATCAGTCACGCAATTTTTTTGCCTATTTTGGGTATAGATAGAGTAATTCTGATAACCTGACATAACTATGCAAAAATAATTGTTTCTGGCATAGTACTCACAAGGAAGAAAAGTAAAAACCCTAGAGTTTTTAATATGATCAGCCAGAACACCACAGCGCTGATAAGTAAAATTTTGTTTTTAACAATGTTCAACTGGCATTTATACTTGTTTTCAAAAATATATTGATTATTCTCCTATTTTGCAAAATTGTTTGAAGTTTAAGTTTTGAATTACCACCTTAATTTAATCACTATCCTTTTATGCACTCTTGCTTATGTTATCATTTTACCCTATATACTTATACAGATAGAAGTTTTATATAAAACGACAATTTGTACTAAAAATATCCTACGCAGATACCAATTCTATAAAGTAGTATTGTTTACATAGAATCTAATTTCTACATAGATCTTTAATCTACTCAGGCATTAAATCTACACAGAACTTGTTACTATACAGATGTTAATTTTTAAAAAAAAGAGATAGTGTCACAAACCTATAGTTTTGATAGTATAAATACTTGTACTTTATTTTACACTACAACGTTCTTAGTTCTGCCTTTACTGTATTTCCAATATAACATGAATAATCTATATATATAAGTTTGCCTATCTTATTCAGAACCCTATTATATGGTATCATATATCACATAACCAAGCACGCCTGTACACAGATGTGAGCAGATGATTGGATGCTTACACACACAAGCATACATGCGATCACCTATTAATTATATAAAATATCATTATGTATATAAGACTATCATTAAAACTGATAAATAGTTCTTACTCTTCATCAGTTAACTCAAATACAATACAGACTCATAATTTATTATAACCTTATTATTGTTATACATCTCATATATTATTCTTTGATATTATTGTCATACATACTCCACAAGTTCTAAGAACCCAGTATCTTAGAGTGAGAGATTAGTGTTTGATCAGACGGACTTGATCGAAGTGTAACAAAAATTAAATAAGTAACTTAAATTATACTTTAAAAATGGGTATATAAGATAAATAAGTATATAAATATAGAATAAAATATACAAAATACTATATAATAAACCTATTATAATCCATATATTCTGATAATTACTTTCTAAATCAAATATCTTTAAAATATTTTTTATTATTTTAAAAATTTTTATTAATATTAATAGTTTAGCCTTTAATTTGCTATTTTACTAATACTAAAAAAAAGAATTTTATTTTACTTTCAAAATAATTTAAAATTTTAAAAAATTTAACATATTAATATTAGTTATTTGTATGTATATAATCTTTGTACTATTTTTTATAATCTAAATAATTTATTAATCCTTGTTTTTAATTATAAGCATGATTATTTTATTTTTTATTACTAATTAGAATTTATTAATTTTAATATCTTAAATTTAATATTATAATTCACATTACTGATAAAATAACAAGCTACAGTTAGTATTTAAGCAGTTTACAAATTAGTCTAGATTTATAATATTTTTTATTTTATAATTTTATTATATTTTTACTAATTTTTCTTTTTTTAAAAATTTTTATCAATATCCCAATCTACCTATTGATTTTATACTTTATCTTTGTAGTAACATTTTTTTTATATTGTCAACAAATCTTTAATTATTATATAAATTTTAAAATAACTATACAGCTAAATTATAACACCAACCAAATTAATTTTAAGAAAAAAAAAGGAAAAAGTTTTAGTTAAAATTATTAGTAAAAAGAAAACTCTTAGAAAGACATCCATTAAATTAATAACAACTATTCATCAAAAGTATCATAAAAATACAAACCATAAACTATATATATAATTTAATCAAAATTTATAAACATTACTCCACATATATACTAACTTTTTTTTAGTAAAAAATGTTCTATGGCAAATTATTTAAACTCAAACTAATACCAATCTTATATTTTTTTGAATTATATTCACTTACTTAATATATGAAGTTATATATAATTATAATATTCATTTTAATAAAATTCAAGTTTCAACTTTAGTAGCCCTGTAAAAAATTATAAAACAATTTCTTATCCTCTAATTTGCAAATAAGTAACTGAACTTAATATTATACCTAAAATTAAATATTAAATAATTACATATATAACTGTAACCAAAGTGACTTTTTTTAAAAAATACTAAATATTAATAATTAAGGATATAGAGCTTTATTATAAATTTATAAAAATAACTTGTAATTTTATTATTTATTTAAGTAAATTTAATAAGGTTTTCTTATACTTAAAATAAGTACAAAAAAGAAAAACAATACTTATAAGTAAAATTATTATTTAAAAATGTAGATATTACATCTTAGCTAATATAGATAATAATAATAAAAGTATATCCGAAGACTCTGATAAGTATAAAAAAAAAGAAAAAGAAAAGGAAAAAGAAGAAGAAAAAAAAGAAAAAGAAAAAAAAAAAAAAAAAAAAAAGAAAAAAAAAAAAAAAAAAAAAAAAAAAAAAGAAAAAAAAAAAAAAAAAAAAAAAAGAAAAGGAAAAAAAAAAAGAAAAGAAAAATAATAATTGGGATAATGGTAAAAATAATAACTGGGATAATAGTAAAAATAATAGCCAAGATAATGATGAGGATGATAAAAATAATGGTGAGGATAGTAGAGATAATAGTAAAGATAATAGTAAAAATAATAGTAGTAAAAAAGATAAGGAAGACAAAAAGGACGAAAAAAAGGAAAAGGCGAA
>JAJTUB010000121.1:4871-23659 GCA_036971345.1 Dactylellina drechsleri | reverse complement strand
ATGATGAAAATAATAATAAGGATAATGATGGTAGTAGAGTTGTAGCGCTAAAAAAAAAAAAAAACAAAATTAGTAAATATTTTGAAATAATAAATAATAAAATGTCAAAAATTAGTTAACAGCTTTTAAATTAAAAAATTGATTTCGGTACAATAATTATAAAAAATAATAAAACTGTAAAAATCTCCGGAGTTAACGGTATAATCAAAAAATAATTTTTCTAAAAGTTAGAAGGTAAGAATCAGTAGCTTATAAAAAACTCTCAACATCTATTAATAAATTATATTTAGGTAGAAGATATAGTAAAATTGCTAACATAAAAATTATCACCGATTTTGATTCGGATAATTTTAATTATATTTATTTTACGTTGAGAGATGAAATAACTTTTAAGATTAATTTGAATAATAAGTTTTTATAAAATGTTAGAAGTTTGTTATAAAACACTAACTTACGTATACAAACTAAATAAGACTTAAAAATTTTATTTTAAATGATGATTAACAAACTATTATTAACTATTTAGTTGCCACTTAAACTAAAAAACCGATTTACCAAATTACAAAACTAGCGGATTTTATAAATCTAATATTAGCTGATAATAATAAAAAGAATAAAAATAATAGAAAAAATAACAAAAATAACAAAAATAATAAAAATAGTAGAAATAAAGGTACTAAACCTTCTAAAAAAAGTAAGAAAAAAAATAACAGATATAGTATAACAGACTCTGCCAATCTTTTAAACCATAAATTTAATATTTTACGTTATATTAATGGCCAATAGGAGTAGACCGGCTAAAAAAATTTCAATATTAAACAAAAAAAGGGATTTATCTCTAAAATTATAAAATTGATCTATTTTGATATTATTAAGAATATAATACTTATAAATAATTAAATTAACATTAAAAATCCAAAACTGGCTGATAATAATCCAATAAAATCAATTTTTATTAATTTAAAAAAAATTATTCAAAATATATTTAAAAAATATAAAAAAGGTATGAGAACTACTTTGGAATATATTGTTTTAAATAGTTATATTTATTTTAATAATAGTTTTATAAAAGACTTCAGAAATTTTTACTTAAAAATAAAATAAAAAAAAGCAGAATTTATAAAAATTAAAAAGGAAATAAATAAAAAAAAAATTACAAAAGGTGATTAATAATCATAAATATTTTTCTATCTATAACTAAATACTAAAAATTTGTTAACTTACTTTTATAATCACTTCTGGTAAATTAATTATTGGTACCTCCATTTCTACTATTATTTTAAGTTTATTAAAAGTTCTAGATATAACTCCAACTTTTGTTCATATCAAAATTTAAATATTTTATTTAAATGATATTATAAATTTTACTTTTATTTAAGATAATATAAATTATCCATACAAAGACTTTAAAAGTTTAAAAATAGACAGTATTAATTTAATAAAATCCTTTAATATTAAAATAAATTTATCAATTATAACTTTGGCTGATTTAGATGTTTTTATAACTGCAGAAAATAATGGAATAATTTTAATTTGTCTATGACTAGCAGAGAATTATATTAAGCTGATAAATAATACTAGATATTTTCCATATAAAAAAATTACATCAATTAATGGTTTACAAATATAATTAAATAATATTTAGGTTATAATTTCAAGTAAAACTACTATAGCTCAACTATATCATATCTACACAATTTTTTATTAAATTTCTTAAGGTAATAATTCGCTTTTAGTTGGTAAAAATATTTGGTTAAATCTGATAAAGCTAACAACACTAGCAATAAAAAAAAATTAATCAAATTAGAATAACTAATGAATGCCAGTGTTTATGGAAGAATGTTAAAAAGCCAATAAAAAACTAAAACAAAAAAATTAAAAAAAAGACTAAAATATAAAATAAAAAGTTAGTTAATACATTTTCTAGAGAAAAAATTTAAAAAAAAATCTATTAATAATAAAAATATAAAAAAAGACTATAATAGTTTTTTAATAAATTAGGATAAAAGTTTTTTTTTTCTTTTTAAATTTAATTATATTCTTAACGTAAGATTAATCTAATAGATGATTTATAAAAATAAATTTTTTTAAAAAGAAAAAAACAAGTATCTTATTAATTAATTAAATAATAAATAAATTATAAAAAGTTCTAAATAAATTTTTAATATCTATTATTAATTTTAAAAAAAAAAATATTATATAACAAGATTTTTTTATAGGAAAAAAAAAATTTAATAATTAATAATTAAAGCTATATATATATATATAAATTTAATTAATTTTAAATTTTTTTAAAAATATTTTAAAAATTTTAGGCATTTTTTTTTTATATTTTTAATAATACCTTTTACTATTAATTTTATTTTAAAAAATAAAAAGAATTTTTAATAGGATGTTAACCTCTAGGTGTTTAAAACTAACCTTTATACAACCCCTGTAACCTCTCAATACTAGCAAACATCCTCTCAAGCAGTCAGATTTTTTGCTGATGCTAGTTATTGTTTTATTATAAAATTAAAATAAATCTAGATTTATAAATATATTTTTTATAACTATAAAAACAATAATTTTTACTTTTCATAAATATTGTAAGTGTTTATTTTTAAAATTAACAATTATTATAATATAAAATGTACATACAGTTTCTATATTTTTTAGTCTATTACTACATCTTAGCATAATAAATTCCTTAATAAATTCTAATATAAAAAAATTAGAATCTAATATTTATTTAATTATAATTATAGGTTCTTATAATTATAATTATACTTCTTATTATTAAAAAAATAGCAGATTAATAATAACTATAAATTTAAAAATTCAAGCCAATTCCCCTACTAATAGAATAATACTAATATAATATTATTTTTTATTATATAACTTTTTGATGTTAAGTTATTACTAAATCTCTTTATCATATAAATCTAAAAGTATAAATAACAATAAAGTAGTATTAATATTTAATTTCTTTTCATATTTAATTTTTAAAAAATATAAATCAAAATCTTCTTTTATGGGCATGATACTATTAATAAAAATTATATCTCTAGTGATAATAATTTGCTTTTTTACTATATTCTATAATTACCTTATACTATTTTATAACATGTATATAATTTATAAAGATATTTTTTTATGTTTAATATTGATTAAGAATTTTAGTCCAATTCTCTTTAAAAACTATAACATATATAAAGCAACTAAATTAGTAGAAATATATATAATCAACTAAATTATTATTAAATTGTATATCTAAAACTTCAGAGCTTTCTTTACCCTTCTCTTTAAACAATATAAGTTGGTTACTAATAAAGCAAATTATTAAGATCACTTCAACTTAAAATAATTTTGGTAAGTCAGATTTAATGAGTATTACAGTTGTAAGTTTACACAAAGTATATATTACTTTTTTAATAATACCATTCTATTTATATATATATATAACCAATAATTTAATTTTAATACTGTAATTTTGGTAGAATTCTAGTATCACAGACCTACGGTCTTGACAGCACAATTACCTGTACCTTATTCTACACTATATCATTCCCAGCTCTACTTACCACACTTCCTATATGACACTTATCCATATACTTATGTTCACCTGTCCTATTCAGAACCTTATCATACAACACCCACATATCACATAACGACATCGCACTGGCATGCTCGCAACCTTGGCAAAAGCAACCTTGCAATCCTTAGACATCACACGCTTGTACAAGTCACATAGACGATCTTACAACATATACAATCACTAACATTTATATAAAGCATCATTATATATATAAAACTATTGTTAGAACTAATAAATAGTTCTTACTCTTCATTAGTCAACTCAAATACAATATAAACTTATAGTTTACTATACTCTTTATTATTGTTATACATCTCATATATCATTCTTTAATATCTCGTAATATACATACTCCCAGTTCTGAGAACCTAGGTATCTTAAAATAAAAAATCAGTGTTTGGTTAGATAAACTTAATTAAAGTATAACATTTTAACCAATCCTACTCAAATCTAGAGTGCGACATGGGGCGGGTTGGGTTGGTTTCTAGATGGTCGAAACCACCCACGGGTCGGTTTTTAGATGGTAGAAACTAGAGTGCGACATGGGTTGGTTTTAACCCAGAAACCAGCGGGTTGGGTCGGTTTGAGAGGGGTCATGGGGAACTGCTGGGTGGTTTAATATGGGTCGTGGGGAATTGTTGGGTGGTTTGATATGAGCCGTAAAAAACCACTAAGTAGTTTTTTATTTTTTTAATAATTTTTTTAAATTATAAATTTAATTAAAAACCGTAATTTTAATTATTTTTAGTAATTTATTATTATTTTTAGTAAATTTGTTACTATTTTTAATAAAATGGTTTCTTGACAGTACAATTTTTATTAAAATTTATGGTTTTTAAAATTGTATTAGTTTTTTTTTTTAAAAAAACCCAATCTGTGGGTGGTTTTGACTATTTAAAAACTAACCTGTAGGTGGTTTTGACTAGCTAAAAACTAACTTGTGGGTGGTTTCAACCCTCTAGAAATTAACCCAACCTGCCCCATGTCGCACTCTAGTAGAAACCACCCACGGGTTGGTTTTAAAAACCATAAATTTTAATAAAAACCGCACCGCCAAGAAACCATTTTACTAAAAATAGTAACANACATTAAAAAAAAAAAAAACCACCCAGCGGTTCCCCACGACCCATATCAAACCACCCAGCGGTTCCCCATGACCCCACTCAAACCGAACCAACCCGCTGGTTTCTGGGTTAAAACCAACCCATGTCGCACTCTACTCAAATCTAACGGAGAAGTATATGTATATTGATAATAGAATTTAATTTTGAAGATTTTATTATATCAGAATATAAGATAATAGATGATAAAGAAAACTGCACACCTTTTTATAACATATTCCAATATTATAACAAATTGCTCATCGAATTAACTAAACTAACAAATATTCCAGAAGACAATTAAAAAAAAATATTACCCCTACCTAAATTAGAATTAACCATAAAATTATTAAACAGAGAAAATGATATCTTTTAGAAAAATAATAAATTATATACTAATATCAATACCCAAGTCAACAATAAGCTAGCAATATTAATAGAAAACTTCAAGGATAAACTCACGGATGTCATATTTATAAATAGCTTAAAATATTCAAAAAATTTAGAAGTTATAATATAAATACTAGAACAAATTATAATAACTACTTATGCTTATACTGGAACTTATATAACAGTTAAAGAATAAATTCCTATGGATGAAAATAAAGATTTTGGATTAATAGGATCAAGTCAACTAAAGCTGTTATATAAAAGTAAGATATGTTTTAAGTTTATTTTTAAAAATAAAGGTAAAAGATGTTAATAATTTTTAAAAGATTTTAACAAAGATTTTAATGATAATGACTTAACTTTCAGTAGTAATGATGAATTTATTAATTATAAAAATAATTAATAAAGCATTTTTTGTAGTAATATTAAATTACTAGAATTAAATTTGGAGGATCTCCTGCGAAATTTGATTAATTTTTTAGATAGTTTAATAATATTTTTGATTTTTGATTTAAAAATTTTTTTAATGATGAATATAAAGTTTGCTATGTATTTTTTTTTTTTTTTAAAAAACTATCTTCAATATTTATAATATTTATTGCGAGAAGTATGATAAAAGTATTCTATATTGATAATACTATGAAATATTTGATATTATTCTAATTCTTACTAACTATGCCGCTTTTACTAAATTTTTTAGATAAATCTATGGATATAAGAATAAATAAGAAAAAGTTTTTTACAAATTCTACAAATTTTAACAAAAAGGATCAGCTAGAAGTTATTCTTAAAAAATCAATTAATATACTCCTCTTATTAATTATAATAATAATTAATTACTTCACTATACAAAGAAAAGACTTAAATCCCAATAAAAACAAAAAATCATATAACAAAAAATCATTAATAAAGAACTTATTTATAAAAAAATATAATTTCTTATTATCAAATTTAATAATACTTTTTATAAAAATAATAAAGTTAATACTTTACAATTCCAAACTTTAAAATAATTTAATTTAAATAGTTAATAACTTTATTAAAATAACCGATCTTATAATAAAATAAAATATTAAAATATTTATAAATTTAATTAAGATCAACCAAAATTTAATAGTAAACTTTAAAATCAGTGGTAATGAAATAACTAAGGATAGATTTTTAAAACTATTTATGAACTAGCTTCCATAAAACTAGGAACTATCTAGAATTAATACAAATTATAATATAATAAAACCCCAAAGTCTAATAAATTTATTTATTTTAAATATAATAAGGAAAAACATATAACTAGAAATTGTAAACAAAACCAATTTTAAAAAAAATAGTAATCTAAATAAGTTCATATTACAAATCACAAAAAACTATACAAACAACATAAATCTATAATAAATCTGAATATGAAAATAAATACCAAGAATTCAAACTAAAACAAGAACCTGATAAAACTCTTAGTAATATCACCACTAATCAATCTATTTTAGAAGAAAATTCTCTCAAAACCATCTTTTAATATATTTATAATATTATAACTAATATTTGAACTAATTAATGAATTTGAAATTGAGTATACATTCTAGTAGCTAGAGTGCGACATGGGTTGGTTTTAACCCAGAAACCAGCGGGTTGGTTCGGTTTGAGTGGGGTCATGGGGAACCGCTGGGTGGTTTTTCTAAAAATCAAAAACCGTCCAAAAACCGACGGTTCCCCGCTTATCGATAAGAATTATCAGATTATGTAATCAAATCACGTGATCACCAAAATTTTTATTATATAATTTTAATTAAAATTTAATAAAAAAAAATTTTTAAAAAAATTAAATTGAATTTTTATTAATTTTTTTTTAATTTAATTTTAATTTAATTTAAANGAAACACGCTAAAACGACTAGTGCTTTTTTACCGAGTTTTTAAATTAAATTTAATTAAATAAAATTAAGCGCTAAACCGTTTATAAACGAAAAATACGAATTGATTGTTTTTTTTTTTGAAAATTCAAAAGTTTTCAAAAAAATTTGGATTTTGAAAAGTTTTTTTGATTTTGCATTTTTTCGAAAACGTTTTGTCGAAAATATAGCCGAACACCTCCATATATGCGATGTATACGTATACGTCGTACTATACATCAGGAAAAATATAGTTTTACATCTGGACATCCAGATGGAAGCTTCTCCATCCTACCCATCTGGCAGATCAAACACCCCATCAAAAATAACTTATCAAAAAACCAAATCAAAAACCAAATCAAAAACCAAATCAAAAACCAAATCAAAAACCAAATCAACCACCATATCAACCACCATATCAACCACTGTGTCACCACAATCCAGATCACGCCTATTATCACACTTATTACCATGGTTCCAATCACAGTTATAACCATGGTTTAGATCACGGTTTTGATCACGGTTTTGATCACAGTTAATATCACAGTTTAAATCACAGTTTAAATCACGGTTTAGATCATGATTTAAATCACAGTTTAGATCACGCTTATTATAACAATTTAGATCATGGTTTCAATCATGGTTTCGATCACGGTTTTGATCACGGTTTAGATCACAATTTCGATCACGCTAATTATCACAATTTCGATCACAGTTTCAATCATGCTTATGATCATGCTTATGATCAATTAAATTAATCACGCCTATGATCACGCCTACAGTTTAGATCATGGTTTAAATCACAATTTAGATCACAATTTAGATCACAGTTTAGATCACACTTATTATCATGGTTTGGGTCACAGTTTAGATCACGCTCGTAATCATGCTTATAATCAATTGGATTGATCATGCTTATGATCACACTTATTATCACAGTTTAAATCACAATTTAGATCACAGCTAATATCACGGTTTAGATCACAATTTAAATCATGGTTTTGATCATGCTTATAATCAAGCTCATGATCACGCTTATTATCACGGTTTAGATCACAGTTTAGATCATAGTTTAGATCACAATTTTGGTCAATTGGATTCATTGTACTTATGATCAAGCTTATTATCACATATATTATCACAGTTTCGATCATAATCCGGATCACAACTATGATCATGCCTATAATCACACTTATTATCATAGATTTTTTTTATAAATAATTAAAATAATTAAATTATTATTGTTATTATTGTTATATTTGTCTAGGAGTTTGGGAGTAGAGTGCGACATGGGGCGGGTTGGGTTGGTTTCTAGATGATCGAAACCACCCACGGGTCGGTTTTTAGACAGTAGAAACTAGTGTTTAAAAACGGTGTGGGGAAAACCGGTACGGGACGGTGAATTCCCCGGCTTTCGCCGGGGCAAAAAATTTTAAATATGCCGCCACTGAGTGTTCAGTGTATTTAAGATAATTTGATATTGGTACCAACTCTTTTTAATTTAATTTGGGTTTTTTTTAGATTTTTGTCAATAATATATTTTTTTAATTTAAAGAATTTTTTTAATTTTTTTATTCTAGTAATACCGAGTTTTAGCAGGGAGGTATTATTATATAGAATTTATTTATTAGTTAAAGATATGGTATAAAATAAGTAAAAATAGTTAATAATAAAATTTTATTAAATATATATTAATAAATTAAAAAGTTATATACTATTATACTTTTATATAATAAAATTAAAGTTAAAGATATTATAAATTAAAGAATTTTAGATTATATTTGTGTATTTATTCTAAATTTAAACTCTAAATATAAAATTATAACTCCTAATTATATAAATTTATAAATTTAATAATATATTAAGGAAAAGTATGTTTGCTTATTATAAATCCATAATTAATATGTCGAATAAAACTAGTTGGATTAATAACTAGATTTTTAGATATTATAGGATTATATATATTTTTATAAATAGGTATTAGAAAACTAGGTAGAAAACTTACTAAAGTTCCTAATATCTATAAAAATTTACCCTAAATTTTTAAATTATCAAATTACTAATCTGTATTAAAATTTCTAATATAAGTTAAGTAAACTTACTATATATTCTATTTTATTACATTATTAATAATAGTTACTTCTTAATTATAAATATGATTTAACCAAAATATTACTATTATTTTAAATAATATATTTTGTTGCAGGAAACTATTTTTTAATACTTAGTTAATAAAAATCTTACTAACTAATATAACTGTTTCTAAAATCTAATAATCTCATAATTGAATATTAGTCTATATCTTATTATACCAATAAATAAGTTTTTTGTAAAATTAGTAGGTTAAATCTGTTTTAATAAGAATTGAATATTCTTAATTTTTAAACCAAAAATTAAGAAGTACATTTCTTTAGTTATAGGTGACTGAAATTATAGTGACTATGTAGTTGTTAGTAGTAATATTTTTGTTAGGATAAATAACTTACTAGCTTCTATTTCTTTATTGACATAGGTTTTTGATAGTATTAAGGTTTTTTTTTTTGAAGTGTAATATAATTAATAGAATTGGGTTTTAGTATATTATCTTTTATTATTATATTATTTTCCTAGATAAAAACAATTTTTGAAAAATAAAATTAAAATATATATTAACTTGAATAATTTAAAATATTACTATAAGTAAAATTTTATTATTTAAAAATTTAACTATAAATTATTTAGTAATAATTTATAAAATTTTTAAAATTTTTATACTTTATTGTAAATCTAGTCTTACTACCAAACCCAATTTATAAATTAAATGTTAAAAGGGTTTTTTATAAATAAAAGGTTTATTGTTATGCTTTTAGTAAAATTGATACTTTTAAATTACTTTTTTTATAAAAGATATTAGTTATTAAGTAAATATTAATTTTAAAAAATTCATTATTTATTTAATATTTAAGAATGTACTTTAGCTTTTACTGTTGTCTTCTGTGCTATTGTCGCAAGTTTTGGTAAAGCAGCTGTTTTTTTTTTAAATAGGTTGGACTTTGCAATAAAGACTATAATTATAAGACCTATTTTTTTAACTATTTTAATATATATAATTTAGTATATTTAATAATTTTTATTAAAAAAATTTCTATAATAAAATATAAGTATAAGAAAAAGTTAAAAAAACTTATTAGAAGTATTATAAAATAAGATTATTTAATAATAATTTTATATTAATAAGTATTATATTTTCTTGATTTTGTGAAATTAGGAAAAAGCTAGAATAGATAAATTCAAAATTAATTTTAAATAATAACTATTTACTAAACAAAAGTAAAAATTTGAATAAAGATAGGAGTAAAAATTTAAATAAAAATAGGATATTATATATATATAAATATTCTATATGTTTATATTATTATCTATATAATATAAGTAAATATAATAAAAAAATATAAAGTCTAAATTCCAAAATTATTTTTAATTATTAGTAAATATTTCTATTTAAAAAAATAATCAAATTTTTAAATTTTAAATTTTTTTTTTAAACCTAATTTAATTAATCTAATAAAATAAAACAATTTTTAAATTAATATTTTTTATATTTTTTATAATTTTAATATTTTTGATATTTTTATAAATTACTCTATCTAAATTTTTAGTAGTATTGTAATTTAAAAATTTAAAAAATAAATATTAGTAATAGTAATATTTTAAAAAAAATAAATTCTTTTAAAAAAAAGGGGGTTAATAATTTTATTATTTTAAGTTTTATTATGAATATATATTAATATAAAAAAAATATTTTTAATATTAAATAAATATTAAAAGAGATATAAAGAAAAGTTAACTAACTAAAAAGTGATTAAATACAAAATAAAATATTAAAATACTATGAATAAAAATTAATCACTTAAAAAATTTTTAAAAAATAAAAAGTAACAAAATAACTTAAATAAAAAAAAACAAATTTTAAAAAATAAAATTAAAACAAAATATAAAACAGATTTAAAAATAAAATTAAATTTTAANAAAATTAAAAAATTAGAGAATAAAAGTTTAAAT
Organism: Dactylellina drechsleri; assembly: GCA_036971345.1. Lineage (NCBI taxonomy): Eukaryota > Fungi > Ascomycota > Orbiliomycetes > Orbiliales > Orbiliaceae > Dactylellina > Dactylellina drechsleri. The sequence goes on along the minus strand of JAJTUB010000121.1, from coordinate 12,666 downwards.
TTTTTAACAGTAAGTTCCCAAGGAAGTAAAATTAACTTCCTCTGAATTTAATAAAAAAAAAAATGAATTTAATTTTGAATTTGATGATTATAATTTAGAGAATAAAAAAGACTAGGAAGATGAAAATAAAAATAATAAAAGTAGAAATCTAAGTTTAAAAATAATATTATTTTTTAATAATAAGGAGGAAAATAGGCTAACAAAACTTCTTTTTAATAAATAAAATTGTTCTAGATAGTGTGTAAAGTGAATATATAAATTTATGTAAGAGATAGGTATTATTTGTCTAATATTTTTGAAAAACATGTTTTATTACTTTATTTATAAAGCCCTTTTTATATTGTTAGTATGTGTTTATAAAATTAAGTAAAGAATAAAAGTTCTATTGAAAATAATACTCTTAATCAATAAACAGTTTATATACTAATTTTTAAAGAATATTATGAGAATAATATTTTAATTTACAATTATAATCCTTTATTACCAAGTTTATAGAAATCTGAATTAATTTATTCCATACTTACCGAAGGTATCCATAATGTGAATATTATAAAAAATCTGCAGTGTGATAAGAGGGAAATGATTGTTACATTTCTGAATATAAAAAGATATTGATATCCTTTAAAGGCATACTGTAATGATGCGCGCAATAGCTGGGCTTGTGCTATTGTGTATCGCACCATTAACCTTGTTTCGGATCGAATCGGTAAGCCTCGGGCTTACCCGAGTTCTCCCGAATATATATGAAATGGAGTCAAACAACTGGCACGCAGTTGTTTGGACGGCTTTTTGGCCTAGTTGCTTGCACTCCATCACGCAACGTTACAGTAGTAATTTAATTAGTATGTAATATTTTTAGAAAATGGCTGGACTAGTAATGCTATTACTTTAGAATAATTAGTTAAAATGTTTTTATCAGAAACTGATATTGGTAATATATTTACAGTATAATTACTAGTGGTTAACAACTATAATTTATATATAATAAATAAATTTATATTTAAATATTATTTTAATAATATATATTTTTTATTTTTGTTTGCTTATATTTCTTATATTATTTAGCCTTTGAATTTAAAATTTTTTCAGTATTAAAAATAATATACAAATAATAATTTAGAAATTTTATTACTTTAATAAATGCTATTTAAATAAATAAAATATTATTTTTTAAATTTTATACTAAAGTATATATAAATAACTTTATAAAAAAAAATATAATTATAGGATGAAGAACAATTGGGTTTTATTTTTATAATTATAATAAGGTATTATAAAATTGTTGGGTAGTAGTTTAATAATTATATATATTTTTTTCAAAGCAAAATAATAATATTATTATTTTAATAAAAAGTCTGGATATTAACTGTATGTTTAAATCATATATCCGAAGTCCTTCTATATAATTGGCAGTTTGTAAAATTAGCAAAGATTTTAATAAATATATAATTAAGAATATTATGCTATAATGAAAAGTGTAAGATTTACAAGCTAAATTGGAGGTAATTTGGCTAATAAAAAAATAAAAAAATATATTAGAATCTAAATAAGTGATTTGTTACTTTAACTGAAATAGCTTTGTAACAAAAATACAAGCCCAAATTTACTATAATAGTAATAAACAAAACAATATCTGATAAAGAAGATGATATCTTAATTATTAAAAATAAGGCACTTTTACAACAATCAAGCTATATATAGCCCAAAATAATAAAATATTCAGGGTACGGAAGTGATATAAACAATAAAATCAAATAAATTTATATATTTTTTATATTTGTAGCTCTTAGACTAACAGAACTGTTCTAATAATATATAATTTTGTTGTTTGCGATGGGGGTGGCCACAACTAGGGGGTGGCCACATTCATACCACTCGACTTATATTTTTTATTTTAGTAAATTAGAAAAACATTATTATAAACTAAACTATACTACAAAAATATACAATACTATAAAAATATAATTAAATAAATCTAGAAAATTACAAAAAATATTAATCCAAAAAATATATATATTATAAAATAAATAAACTTATAAAAAAATACAATACTAACAACAAAACCTATTTATTTATATATATAAAAAATAATTTTAAAATTAATAATAAAATTTTACTTATAAATATTTTTAATAAAACTATATATATTTTCAAAAAAACATACCTAATAATAATAACCATAAAACTCTAAACTAAAAACACAAAAAACCAATATCCAAAAAAATATCCAAAAAAATTAAAAAAACCAAATCACATAAAACAATTAATAAAACAATTTTAATAGAAGCGTAATTAGAATTATTTAAAATAAACACTTATACTATAAAACTAAAAACTATACATTTTAATTACTTATAAATAAAATTCTATTAATTAAAAAAATCTGCTAATAACTAAAACTAATAGTATTCACTACTTAAGAAATATAAAACTAACAAAGCTACTAATATTATAGAATTATCTAAATAAAAATACAAAATAACTAACGTACATCACCTAGAAGCCGACCACACCTAGAAACCGACCACTTTTTTAAGCGAGAAAACCACATCAAAAATCAAAGGGGGGACCACATCAAAAACGCGTCAACCGGCCATCAACTTCCATCAACTTCCATCAACGATAAAACCATCAAAAAAAATCGTAAAATTATAAATCCAACAGCATGCAATTGGAGAGATCAAGTTTATTGTATAGTATGCGTTTCGGTTGTGTACTGTTTGTGGTTGTTTGTAAAATTGCTACTGAAAATAGGTGGTATATACGTGTATAGCGCCAAACGCAACATGTGATTTATTAGCGCCGCGCTGGTAAACTGATCGGCTTTTTTGGATATATCGCTAGGTACGGTGATTATAACGTGGATTACGACGGTTTTTATGGTTTATAGCGCGTGGTTGTGGTTGTGGACGTGATGGAAGTTGATAGTAGGTTGGTGGTCGGTTGATGGTTTGGTGATGGATTTTTGGTGTGGTTTCTGGATTTTTTTGGTGTGGTTTTCTCGCTTAAAAAAGTGGTCGGCTTCTAGGTGTGGTCGGCTTCTAGGTGATGTACGTTACCTACAAAAAAAACATTTTTTAAAATAAAAAATCTCAACCTCCTTACAAAAAGCATCTAAATTATTTCATACCCTAAATAGATTAGAGCACACTTTTTTAAAAAAAAACATATTTTATTTTTGGTTTTAAAATAAACTGAAGTATTATTATATAATATTAATACTTTATAATAAAAATATTTATTACTAAATCACAAGCTCTACTATAACTATATTAAAAAATATTATTAAAGATAATTATTATGTACATAATTATAAAGAGCATACTCTCCAAAAGAATAACTTCAATAAAACATAGTTTATAAATACAGACCTACATATTTTTGTAAATACTAGTTATATAATAGAGCTACCGCTACTAGATACCATACTGCAATAACAATAATAAGTTATTATAGTTGAATTATATGAAATTATTTAATTATTTTTGCTAGTATAGAGTATTTAAGGAACTGAGGTATAAAAAATTCAATAACAAAACTATTCCTACTATAATTATAAATTTAAAATAGCCATTTAATATATAAAGTTTAAAATAAGCATAAATTTAAACTAATTAAAAACTTAAACTAGAAAAAGAACATATTCCTAAGGCTAAATAGGTTGAAAAGAAAAATATTTACAAAATATAATTTATGAAAGATTGTAATTATTATATAGTATAAAAACTCAGACTCTGAACCAAAGTTTCTAAAAAAGGCAAATACTAAACTAAATTAGTAGCTAAAATAGGCCAACTTACAACCACCAAATAAATAAGCAGATTTAGAAAAAAAACTACCCTCAAAATTAAATATAAGTTCAGCTTAGGTAATTAGTAAAAATAAAATAATGTTTAAAAATATTAGCTAAAATAGAATAAAAATTTGAATATTTAATACAAAATATCCATAATTAAACCAAGCTAGGCTTAATCAGAGAATAAGTATACTAAATAAATATTAAAATAACCAAAATTAAAGAGAAAATAAAAAAAAAAAGTTCTTAAAAATCTAACTACATTAACACACATATGATACAATAAGATAATAAAGGCAGCTAAAAAATAAATTAATCTAACATAAAAAAATAAAATAAATTTAAACTAAAAATTATAATCCTATAATAAAACTATATACAAACAAAATAAAAAATTTTTAAAATAAGCCATCAAAAAAGAATTTGACTCACACCAAAATAATAAATTTTTTATTTTAATAAATTTTCCAAACTTAATCAAGCCACTAACCAGCAAGTAGGTATTTAAAATAAAAAAATTAAAAGATAAGTAAAGCTACATCAGCAAAAAATCTAGNTCACATACATATTGGATCTGGATCCACGGCACCCGGATCCACGGTACCAACCGGATCCACGGCATTAACCGGATCCACGGCACCAAATTAAATTATAATTAAATTTGGTGGTTTCAATCTAAATTAATGGATTGGCAGCGCTATGACGCCCAGAATCCACGTACGGATCCAGTACAATTCAAAATAAAATTAAAAAACGCATTACGAAACATCAAAAAATAATAAACATTTTTTTAAGATTCATTCTATACCCGCACGAATGAGTTCAAAAAAAGTCTATAAAAAGCTATGAATTTATAGATCTCCAGAAAGTTTTTACTTGTCATTTAACTTAGTTTTTTTTTGAATATTAGCGGTAAATAAACAATAGAACTAAAAACAAATCTTTTATTAATAAAATAATTATTTTTTAAATGATATAAGCTATTTTGTAAGTATTTTTACTTATTTTCACCTTATTTTTTGCTAATCAGACATGTTTTTATGCTAATCAGATGTGTTTTATGAGTTAGAATTTTATTATTTCAGTCGCTTTGATAATTTTTTTATGAAATATATATATATTTCAAAACGACAAGTTGTGAATTTCTTGAACTCTATGAAGCTTTAGGTTATAATAGATTGAATTGTTAAGATTCGGTTTATTATAGTCTGGGGCTTTTTTTTTGGTCGTTTGATTTTGTGAGGTTATGAGGTTATTTAACCTCTGGAGGTTTTTAGAGGGCCAAAGACCTCTGGGACCTCGTGGACCTCCGAGGTCCACGAGGTCAACACAATTTTTTGCTGATGTAGCTTACGGTTAAATATAAAACAAAACTAATAATAAAAGGAAATATGTAATTAAGTAACAATCCAAATATTTATATTCTAATAATTAAATTAGCTATATTTAAAATATTTATAACAATAATAATATTATTAAATCTAAAATTCTATTAAATAAATATCAAAACTACTTTTTTATACATATTTTTAAAAAAAGAAGTCTATATGTAAGTCAATGTGTACAAATATGGACCCCCCCTGGTTCCGGACCACCTTTCAACAACTCAAGAAATAATATATTATTGAACATATTTCATACAATACTAGAGCTATAAGTATAAAAACTATATTAATTTACTAACTTTCTACAAAATTATCACTTATATAACCTAAGTAATATATTACTTACAGCTAAATATGGCTAAATTATCAAAAAAATATTTTCATTTTTATAATTATTTTATTATTTTTCATAATTGATTCTGCTTTATCTAATATATTAATAAAAGGCTGCTTTAATTTTAATCCTTACTGTATAACTATATCTATAAAAGTAATAAATCTTTTATTTAGTTTTATATACATCTTCTTTTTTTTGATTAGTTGAATAGCCTTTAATTCAATCTTTGTAACTTTGAATTTTTGTTTTATTAAAATAAGTTGAATTATAAACTTATCTTAATTTTTATTAATTTTATAAATTGTTAAGTATATAGAAGGATTTTGTATAAAAGATTTAAATATATAACTAATATCCTAGCTTTTTATAAATATAATAATATCAAAAATTGGTCTAGAAACTAAGATAAATAGCCGCTAGATTATTATTTAGCAATTTTGTAATGGTTTATAATAATTATAAAAGTAAAATCTAATTGCCTTTTATTTTATAATAATATTCTTTATTATAAAGGTAATTATGCATACCTTAATATAAAACTAAAAAAATAATACTTTATTTATATGTATAATATTATTTAGATTTATAAATTTATCCAATTACTATTAATATACTGTTTTTAAAGTTAAAAAATATTCTAGATTTAATAACTAAATAATATAAAAAATATAAACAAATAAAAATAATATATATATATTATTAAGATAATACTAAACTATAAACTTATTAATTATATATAAACTATAATTATTAATTATTAGTAATTTTACGTTTGAAGAATTGTTAAGTCGAGTGGTATGAATGTGGCCACTCCCTAGTTGTGGCCACCACCATCGCAAATAACAAAATTATATATTATTAATAACAGTTTTGTCAATTTAAGGGCTATAGATATAAAAAATATATGAATTTATTTAATTTTACCATCTATATTACTTTTATACCCTGAATATTTTATTATTTTAAACTATATATAGCTTGATTGTTGTAAAAATACTTTATCTTCAACAATTAAAATATTATCTTCTTTATTAAATATCACCTTGTTTATTATTACTATGGTAAATTCAGACTCACATTTTTATTATAAAACTATTTTTGCTAGAGTAATAAATTATTTATTTAGATTCTATCATATTTTTCATTTTTTTATTGGCTGAATTGCTTCTAACTTAGTTTATAAGTCTTACATTTTTTATTATAATATAATATTTTTAACTATATATTTATTAAAACCTCTGTTAATTTTACAAACTGCTAATTGTGTAGAAGAATTTCGAACAAATAATTTAAATATATAGTTAATATCCAAACTTTTTATTAAAGTGGTAATATTATTACTTTGTTTTAAAAAAATATATATAATTATTGGGTTATTATTTAATAATTTTATAATACCTTATTATAATTATAGGAATAAAATTTAATTACTTTTTATTTTGTAATTATATTTTTTTTTATAAAACTAGTTATACATGCTTTAATATAAAATTTAAGAAATAATATTTTATTTATCTAAATAATATTTATTAAAATAATAAAATTTTTAAATTACTACTTGTATATTGTTTTTAATACTAAAAAATATCTTAGATCTAAAGGTTAGATAATATAAGAAATGTAAACAAGCAAAAACAAAAAATATATATTATTAAAATAATACTTAAATATAAATTTATTTATTATATGTAAATCATAGTTGTTAACTACCAATAATTATATTATAAACACATTATTAATATTAGTTTTTAATAAAAATATTTTAATTAACTATTCTAAAGTAATAGTATTGCTAATCTAACCATTTTCTAAAAATATTATATATTAATTAAGTTGTTATTTTAATATTTGGGTTTAAAATTATTGATTTTAAATAAATTTTGCTTTAAAAATTATTAATAAATTAAGAATATGGTTTAAAGTAAAAATATATTTTATAAATAATGTTTAAAAATATAATTAATCTATTTTTATAAGTATTTGATATTTTTAATAACTGGAACTTTTAATAACAAGATTATTTATATTTATTTTAGTTGTTATACTACTCTTGTTTGTATTATATTATTATTTTAAATAGATCTAAAATACTATTTTATAAAGGTTAAAAAACTTATTAATATTGGTTAGATTAGTATAATTGATATACTGCTAATCTATATAATAACCAAGCTTAATTTTAATATATGGGTGGTAATAAATAAAATTAGTAATTTATTGTTTACCTAATAGGATACTATTACTTTGTTTTGTGAAAATATTGGTTGTGATATCACA